>OZ018317.1:173459665-173542165 GCA_963969495.1 Ceratothoa steindachneri
TCAAATAGAGTGCAAAAAGTCGTAAAGTCCACAAGTCGGAGTGCACGAACCCATCCCGAGTGCAAGGGACAAGCGGTAGCGACCCCGCTCGTGTGCGTGCCGCAAGTGTGTCCGATTCGGAGAGGACAGAGAAGGCAGCCTGAAGCCGTCGCGGCATTAGGGGACGGGGGGGGGCCTTCCGCCTGTATATCCCCACAACTATCCTCCGGACCACGCAATACTCAGCAGGCTCCCAAATCTTATTCTGTGGCGACCATGAGCTCTAGGGTGGGTCGCTTTGACGCGCTGCTTCTTCCCTTACACATCAAAATTTCAAACTCTTTTACCTTCTCGTCTTTAACTATAACTACGAAATGTCAACCAAAACTTCCTCAAATCTTTTCCATGTCTCTCTTTTCTGTTTCCGAAATCATGCATATTCCAACTTGGGCCAAACTTTGATCTGTGCATTGGTCCGTGTCAGGTGTTTTCAGCATAAACAAGGTCATCAGACCTAAGTCGCGTGCTCTCAATTATTCTAACTTATGACCTACATAACTTTGAATAATTCCCGGACTAACCTTAGGAGGATCTTGGGAATTTGACCATTCGAAAGATAATGTAAAACAGCATAAGGGTTTCAAATTTCGTGAGAATCGGCCGAATAGTTACGATGTTATTGTCAAAAAACTGATTGAAGAGTAAAATGGTGGCCATCCGACTGAACGAACTACGAACCCACATAGTAACTTATAGAGTCGCGTGTAGGCGAGTAAAAATAAAATATAAGAAAAGGAAGGGAATGCAATAAATCCGGAGAACAAGGAGTAAAATCGGAAACGACATCAGAGGTAAGAAAATTGAATTCATCGAGGGGACGACTGGCCGGACAAACTCGAACGATATAACGTAATGAGTGAAGGAAAGATGTTAATGATGACATATTACTCTAATTTAGGGGGTAAATATGATGAAACCTGTTTCGATTTGATAGGGAAGGGTAAATCATGTATTCGGGTATGTAGAGTAATGGTAACATAAAGTCTCCCGGAGGGCCAGGCGGACATATACCTTAAAGTCCACCCCCACGAGGAGACTCGTGGGAACGGTAGCCAGCGAATAACAGTAACTGCCTACCCTGTTTGATCTCCCCGCCGCATAGGTAGTTGGAGCGACCATATGTGCTAAGGCAACCACCAAAGGCCCTTAAACGACGCTCTAAAGATCCAATTACCTACGAGATCCGTAGGCCCGTGGTTATGTCAACAAAAAGCGGTGCCAGTCAAGAGACACGCCAAGAAGTGTGGCGGTTGAGGGTCTCGCTAATTAACAAGCCGACTTGGGCACCTCAGTGCCAACCTCTGCACTTCTCGCTCTCCCATATGCGAACTCACCATTCGCGCTCCCCTCTGCGGCCTCGCACCTTTACCCTTAGATGGGGCTGTGGTCCGCCTATAAATAAGCCCCTGAAAGAAAGAGAAAGGATGATTATTCGGTGAGAACGAAGTCGGATCAGTTCGTGAAGATCGATCCTTCAGCCAGTCAAGATTATTCGTTGAGAAACGATAAAGGATCAGATTGAGAAGATCGATCCCCCCCCCTCAGGGCTGAATTAACATAAATCGTCAAGTTTTGTATCGGTGCCATACCGAAGAATCCTTTACAAACTTAGAAGAAGTCTGACTGGAGAAAAGAAAACCCGCTCACACTCGAGTGACTCTCTCAGCTCAAGCTTCGTAAGAGTGAGAGGAGAAGAACCAAGCCCCAACGAGTTTCCGTTCGTGAATTACGGTAAAAATCCCCCCGTATACCGAAAATCTAGTTGGGCACTCGGCGTTAAAGAATAAGACACCAAGGGGCTTCAAGATTATTCAGAAGAGGCCTCTTGGAGCTAAGAGCACCGTAACTCTCTCCGTCTTCTTAACTTAACCAGAGGCAAATTTGCAATAAGAAGATGACCTCGCCCAACCTCGCTTCCTCCATCCAATCTCGACGAAATTCTATCATCGGCCACTCCAAATCTCCGAAGCGCGAGATAAGCCATCCAACGACATCCGGCAAGCCCTGATCCCGTCTGTCATGTAAGTTAGAAAGAACATTTATATTAATATTGCGATAATATGAGTTTAGTACGTTTCACGATTTAATGGAAGTAGAAACAATTGTGCGTGGACCCCTGTCATATTTGCTAGTAGAAGAGAGTACTTTAATTTAATGTTTAACGCTAATCTAAAAGGGTCGCGATAAAAATACTAATCAGCAATTGGTGTGTTTACGTCTAGCCTATTTGTTTGTTTTTTTCATTGAGAGATATAGTAATAGGCTGAGTTACCAACCGGTTTGGTCTCGGTTAGCGTAAGAGGATTATATAAATGTGTTTACTGTTTTTTTGTCATAGTTAATTGTTAAATTTAAAATATATGTTTATTTGGGGATAATTCCTGTGCGTTTCTTTATATCCTTACGTGTTAAAGCGGCTCTTCCTTAAAAACACAAAAATTGGCACTCTTAGAGCAAAGCATACTTCAACAAAGAAGTATATCACGACCACAAGGTATCCTACGACAGGGTAATTCAAATACATACATTGGAGGAAGCTGCTGCTGACACCTGGAGGAGTGTCTCTCCTCCAGGCTCTAATACCAGAAGTTCGCTCTCTCAGCACGAATACCTGAATGATATGTGGCTCTCTACAGCCCCCCCTTTACAGGCTGGTCGGCGACTAGCCTCATAAATTAGAATTAAATGTCAAAGTGGCTGTTGCCGTAGTGATCGAACACCCACTCTAAGTCCATTTGTACTAGCACAGACACACAAGAAGACAGGAAAATGAATCAGATTTATTGTATTGATACGTGAAATCTTCCAGGTTTAGGACCCCAATCTATAGCTCGGACCCGGTCCTTGAGCTTGGTTCTGTAATCTCTTAAAAGAGGGTCTCTACCGTTCCAAGGAAGAGGAAATGATTACACTCGTGAGACTGGTTCATATATCCGTGGTGAGAGAGTCGCAAAACCATAGTACACCTAGTTGGAAGGCGGGGAGGCACCTAACATGAACTCCTTAAGCCAAGTAACTTAAGGGTAAGGGAAAGAGACGAGTCGCCGCAAATCTTTCCAATTAACCCGGGGTCTAAGGAAATTCCATCGAGAGAAATTCCCTCCAGATCTATTTGGAAGAAGTCTTAGTCTCTCTTCGAAGAGAAGACATTTACAACAGACAACTCAGACGGCATCGGGAGCTGTTGCCCGCGGAATGCGCCGAAGGTGCTGGCACCTTCGAGCTCTCATTGGAGTATGTTTGGGTCGGCCCGTGATCTTTGACCTACCTCGGTTCGCACCTTCAACGTCTCATTGTAATATGTTTGGGTGGGCCCGTGAGCTTTAGTTGAGGGGCACATTTGGGGTCGGCGTTCCCTAGTCTTTTGGAGGTAGAGACTCACTGCGTCTCCTACAAATTCGGGCGAGAGAGCCGAAGTTCCTTTATTGGTACCCTAAGGTGTGATTGCAATGGCACTTCGATAGGCTTGCTCAGTGTAGGAACATTGCTGCTTCGTGTTCCGTCACACGAAACGCTCGCGGGGGTTGCTTCGAGCTCTTTTTGCTACCAGCTAGACCGGGCTGACCGTCAGGGAGGTAGAACCTATATGATTCACAATGTTCGGAGGAGTTATCGCGCTCATAGGTCTGAAAGCGCCAGGAGAGGAGTGTTTTAGTAAGCTGAGATGCGTAGACAACAACAGGACCATCTCTTTAACCTCTCGAAACGAAATAATATCCACAACCAAGAATGATAGGACCTCTTTTTCAAACATAAACGAACTGAAGTGCTTGGAGGTAACAAAGTGCAATCCGTCCCAATTCTTGCAATTGGCTGTGCACGACAGAAATTGTGCACATCATTGGAAAGAGGGGAAATTGGGGGTTGATTCTTCTTTGCATGTCAAGATGATTTACCCATATGACCGAAGTGCTGGCAGTGATAATACCGCCACGGTAACTTCACAGAAACAAAAACGCAGTAGCGATACCAGCCAGCACGCACCGATTCAGAGAACATGTCTATGTCAACGTGACAAAGTGTCGGGGTGAGTCTAAAGACCCATTCCTCCTTCCTCCTCTCACGCTGATTCATGGATGTCCAAAAGTAAAGTAGTCTGTCAGTTCCCTGCCATAGACTGTCCTTATTACAAGGTCCAAGGTTGAGTCGACGGTCATCCACACAAGTGTCATTGAGTGTCTGAAGATCATTAAATTTGTCACTCTGAGGGTGGAGGTTCAGTAGGTTAGCCACATTAACCCAAATGTTCTTGTCTGTAAAACAAGTCTTTCGGTTTGTAAAAGAACAACATCTGACCCCCTCCCCCTTTATCGGAGACTACGTGCTATGGTATCACGCCATGGAAGACGTCATTTCCTGTTTGAACATTCTCGAATTTTCGACTCCTGAGAGCATTGGGAAAATATTTCCCAATCCTGCGAACTCGTCCCAAGCCTCCTCCACCCCCACCCGACCCCCGGTGACGAGGTATGAAAGAGCCGGCTGTCTCACCCTTGCTACTAAATGATGAATAGACTCCGCCTCCAAATTAAAATGTCTGGAGCTTGTGACTCCTTTCTCCAAACTCCCCCTTCTCCTGCAGAATAGGGCATACTCGGGCTATCCTATAGTTCAAAGAGTCCAGCCCGCACCTCAAGGTCGTCCTTATCGTCTCGTCCCGTGAGCGCTCGTCAGACAGCAAGACTTCTTCAGCCGTGATCTAACCCAAATCAATTGGTAGCTTCTGAACGGCAATCCTTTGAATTGGCGCATGCCTCCCTTCGTTTAATCGAACTGAAGAAAATCTCCATCGATTACCTTTGAGGAAAAAGAAGTTTCCTCTTTCAGTGGAATTACGAGAATTCCCACATTCCCCGTCGAACGTCATCTTTGAAGTTTGGCTATCTTCATCGGAAGGTTGGTTCGGATCGGGCCCCACTCACCTCATCGCAAGAAAGACCTTACTCGAAGTCCATTATTAGTATTGTCAAGTTTCCCCTTTTTGATCTGAGCCTAGTTACATCAATCAATTAATTCAATTTGGGAATCACTCCTCATAATAATTATCAAGAGATTATCTCAATTTAAATAATTCCATCTCTTATATTATTATTTTAATTTGTGTAAATAAAATTAAATTATTTGTTCTTTCATCTTTAACTAACCTTGAACGATACTCTCGGCCTATTCAAGTAAACCTAACCTAACCTAACCATTTATGCACTCTGATTGATTATTAAGGATTTGAAACCCAACGCCTCAAGTGTGACCTCCTGGTCGGTCGTTAATCCATGCGAACAGTCCTTAACGGCTCGCGTTGCAGTAGGTGATTAAGTCCCCCCCCCACACACATAATATAGGAGTAGTGTGTGGTATAGAGTAGTGGTACGACGATACGGTTTACATCAGACAATCTTGTTCAAAGAGTTGAGCCGGATAACTCGAAGAGTTTGAAGCTAGTGGTCTCAAAGATGCCACACAACCTCTGAAAGAGGGGCTCCGACGTCTTTGAAGCACTTCCCTCTTTCTTGGTCTTCTTTTTAGTTGGAGAGGCTAGAGGTTTCAATTTGTTCTCTTCCTCTAAAGAGAGCCTCGATGACAGACGGACCAGCCTCAGTCTGGTTCTTCGGCAAAATAACGAAAGACGCATTCGTCTTCTCTCCACCCTGAAAGACAGTCCTCCTTTTTTCTTCGGGAGGACATAGTCCTCCAGTTGGATCAGAATTTGGAGGCGGTCCCTCTGAGCCCCGGTAATCGCCATAATGTTTCTTTTCCTTTAAGTAAATAATTCTATTATGCTTTCAAAATTATAGAATATTATATATATATATACATATACATATACATATACATATACATATACATATACATATACATATACATATACATATACATATACATATACATATACATATACATATATATATATATATATATATATATATATATATATATATATATATATATATATATATATATATATATATATATATATATATATATATATAAAGGGTCTTTCAATAAGGTCGATCGATTTTTAAATGTAAATAAAACAAGTTGTGTGTGATATATGCACTCAATTTATTTTAAATTGGAAAGTACATTTTATGGCATTAAGTGTGGAATATGACGTCGTTCAAATGTCAGCCGCGGCTTCGCTTGGTGGAACGTATTCGGGAGGCCCAATTTTCGATGACTTTGTCTCATAAATCTGGCTGAATTTGCTGGATGATGTTCGTTATGTTGACTTTGAGGACATCAACTGTTTGCGGATTATTCACATAGACCTGCGATTTAAGGTAGCCCCAAACAAAGTAGTCTGACGGCGTTAAATCGCATGGTCTCGGTGGCCAGTTGACGTCGCCGCCGCGCGAGATGACCCTGCCCTGAAATCGCTGGTGCAAAATGTCTATCGTGGCGTGCGCAGTGTGGTACGTAGCGCCATCCTGTTGGAACCACATGTCGTCAGTATCCATATAATCCAGTTGAAACCACAAAAAGTTGCTTATCATCGATTTGTAGGTCTTGCCGTTGAGGGGTATGGCAATCCAATCTTCGTTCTCAAAAAAATATGGAACGATGATTCCGTTAGACAAAAATCCGCACTAAACAGTGACTTTGCTAGGATGAAATTGGTGCTGGTGTATATCATGTGGATTGTTTTCGTCCCAAATCCGACAATTTTGCTTGTTCACAAATCCATTCATCCAAAAATGGGCCTCATCGCTGAAGATAATTTTTTTGGGGGAAATTTGGGGCAACTTCCAGCTGCTCTAGAGCCCAATCAGCGAACACACGGCGTTGTCTATGGTCGTTTACCTTAAGTTCCTGAGTAAGTTGGATTTTGTATGGGTGCAGACCCAAGTCCCTAAGCATAATTCACCAAACTGAAGTGGCAGAAAGGTCAAGTTATTGTGAACGACGAGAAATTGACTGCCTCGGATTTTCCCGTACACTCTCACTTAGGGCAACGATGTTTTCAGCAGACCTTGCGTTTCAGCGACGTACGGGTGTTGGCTGATTTTTGATCGACCCTTTTGCCTCGAATTTGGCCACCAAGAGTCGAACAGTGGACTCAGCAGGACGATTGTAGCGAGGATAGAAATCACGTGATGTGCGGAACGTTTGTCGAACGGAGCACTGATTTTGAAAATAGAATTTAATGATTTGCACACGCTGTTCAACGCTATAACCTTCCATCGTGACTTGCCAAGTACTACTGAACAGTTCACAGTGAGGTTGCCAGATGTCGCTTTAACAACATGGACACTATCGCCTGACAAAGCTCGAGCGTCCTTGTTGAAAGATCCTTTATATATATATATATATATATATATATATATATATATATATATATATATATATATATATATATTCGACGACTGAAAATACTTGAGGCTCTACTGATCAGAGAACCGACTCATAATCTAAATACCTTGCGAACCAACGAGTCCTCCAACTTTTCTACTAAAAGTGAATGCTACCAGTGACTCCGTCCGACCTATTAAAGCACCAATGAACGACACTATGCTGTATACATATAAATAGACATACTATACCAGAGAACCATTCGAACTAGAAGCGGGCGCCCCTCAAGGTGCAGGTCTCAGCCCAACGCTCTACACCTCGCGACCTACCTTATCAGATACGCGAGAGTGATGCACATACAACTAACAAACATATAATATCACAAGTGAAAGACCCCCCCTACCCGACACTTCCTAGAGAGCGGCAAGAAAAAAAATGGATTATGAAAGGAGGAAGATAAAAACAAACAAAACAAATTCAAAATAAAACTAGTAAACCGAAGGAAGACATGAAATAAGAACCGACAGAATGGAGAGACCTAGGACTCAGAAAATACGTAAGCGAGAACCACAATGACCTCGCTTTAGAGATTCAGATACAAAAGGGAACTCTACATGGCCTTACTCTGCCCCAAATGCCAATAAGGATCCAAAACTCGTCAAACAGATTCCTCACAAACAAAACAAAGCACGACAGATTAACGTCAGTGGAACTACACCAGGAAACAAACTTGAAACCGATAAACCAGACATTGCACGAACGTGCGCTGAGTATCTGGAATAAGATTTATAAAATACTAGCCGATAATGAAATTAACTAATTAACCATACCCGACAGAAAATCCGTCAAGTTCGTTATAAACGACGGTAGCCGGAAAAGAACACTGCAGAATATTAACCCAATATTCCACTAAAACTGAAAATTATAACCGATAAGACTACCATATCAGAGACGGAAACAAGCCAAAGAAAATAAACAACCACTCACCATTGAAAATGATGATATACCAAAATAAGATAAGGGCAAAATGTTCGAGAAAAAGCACAAAATTTACCAAACAATACAGGGACAAAGGATACAAACGCACAAATGAGAACCAAGGCTCGAATGCTAAAATACAAACACTAATACATACCCCCACAAAACAACAAAATCTCGAAACGTAAGCGTTTGTCATGAAACCTGGCGCAAATTCATAACCAACCTCATCCAAGTCATTCTCATGATCCCCTCCTCTTCAACCATATCATAATCACTCACACTCATTACTGCCAGGATACAGTTGTTTTACCTATCCTGTCAAATACTCAAACACCACCACCTTTTGCTCTTAATCCCAAGCTTCATTCTTTGCTAACATCGTTGGTTATTCCACCGGTAAAGGAGGCAAGTGCCAAGGAAAAATGGAACAGCACACCGCCTCAAGAACAAGGAAGATTTCAGTCTGAAGGAAGTGGGAAGCTCACGGTAAAATTAATTGAGTTTGTAATTAGGTCCAAATAAAATGTATCTTCCTTAACCGACTTTTCATCTGCAACCATACCATATATATATATATATATATATATATATATATATATATATATATATATATATATATATATATATATATACACAGGGGGTGGACAAAATAATGGAAACATCTAGTATTGTAATAGTATAGTTTGGAAGATTGATTAAACTATCTAAACCTTGTCTATTTTTATGTTTGTTGATTGATAATAGAAGTACATGATCTTGTGCTATTATTGTTGGTTTTTTTTACAGATATTATCGAAATAAGTTTATTAAAACTTATTAAAGTGAGCGATCTTATCTGATTTCCAAAGCGGTCAGATTGTCGGAGCTCGGATGGCAGGTTCTACCATCACTAAAACGGCTAAACTGGTTGTCGTATCGAGAGACAGTCTCAAAAGTAATGACAGCGTAGAAAAATAAAGTAAAAACGTCTTCCTCATAGCATAACTCAGGAGGGAAACCAAAACTGTCTGATAGAGATCGTAAGACTCTTACACGGATTATTACAAAATAACATAAAACTACAGCTACCAGAATTACTGCATAACTTAATGTTCACGTCCGGAACCCAGTCTCAAAAAAAATTGTACGCCGGGAGTTATATAAAGCCCGATTCCAAGGGAGGGCTGCAATCCGAAAACCACTACTCTCAGAAACAAACGTTCGAAAGCGTTTAGAATGGTGTAAACACCATCGGAATTGGACAGAAGAGCAGTGGAGAAGGGTCATATTCTCTGACGAGTCATCCTTTACCTTATTTCCCACCTTAGGCCGTGTATACGTTTGGAGACGGCCACAAGATGCATTTGATCCAGACTGCTTGCTCCCAACTGTTAAACAGGGAGGAGGATCTGTAATGATCTGGGGGGCCGTATCTTGGAAATCCGCCAGCCCAAGTCTCCCTTCATGGTAGAATCAACAGTCAGGACTATTTGAGCATTTTAGCTGATCAGATCCATCCTATGGTTCAGGAATTGTTTCCGGATGGAAATGCCATCTTTCAGGATGATAATGCTCCTATTCATACTGCTAAGGTTGTAGCTGAATGGCACAAGGAACATTCCAGCGAAGTAGAACACCTTAAATGGCCACCGCAATTCCCAGATCTCAACATCATTGAACACTTATGGTGCATTTTAGAAAAACAAGGTAGGAGTCGATCTCCTCCACCATCATCAGTGAAAGAATTGGAGACTAATTTAGCCGATGAATGGATGAAAATTCCCCTGGAACGATTCGAACGTTGTACGAGTCGATCCCACGTAGAATTCGATCTGTAATTACTGCCAAAGGTGGTCCTACTCTTTATTAAAATAAAGTTTTCGAAAATTATATGGCGTTTTCATTATTTTGCCCAACCCCTGTATATATATATATATATATATATATATATATATATATATATATATATATATATATATATATATATATATATATATGAGGAATTAAACCACATTCTCCGAAGACAATTTAATTCAGAACAGTTTCGGTGTGAGATACACTGAAACTGTTCTGAATTAAATTGTCTTCGGAGAATGTGGTTTAATTTCTCATCTTTTCTTGCGATATTGCATTAATTTTCATATATATATATATATATATATATATATATATATATATATGTGACCCCCAGTAAGTTGACTAATTCCCTTTATCTGTCATTATAGAGGGGATAATAATCTTGCGTGGGTATTATTCCTTCCGCCCTCACCTATTTTCCCCTTGCCATCATTACACGACGGAGTCGAGCTCAAATCCGATGCTCGCTACCCCTCCCCCCCATCTTCCCATTAGCCCCCCTCCCCCGTCTTATTTCACTAACGCAGGGAAATCGAAATGTGCTCTGCTTCCTGCCCCCTCCCCCCCATCTTTGCCTCATTCGAATTCCTTCCTCACTTCTTTACATCCACTCACTTCACCAAGAACCGCTTCAAAATTTGTGGCCAAGATGCCCTCGTTGTTTCTCTGTTCAAATAACTTCACCCTCATCTCTCCTCTATTCACCCCTCACCCAAACACAATGGAGCCCCTTCCCGTGCCCCAATGACTACAAGACCCGCTTCCCGGGCCCCAATGACTACAGGATCCCCTTCCCGGGCCCCAATGACTACAGGACCCCCTTCCCGGGCCCCAATGACTACAGAACCCCCTTCACCGGTCTCAGTGCCCACAGTTGTGTGACCCCCCTCGACCCCACTGCCTTCAATAGGACCCGGGGTTACCTTCCACAAATTTTCACCTATCCCAACTTCCCCCATCCCCTTCACAAATCTCTCATTACAAACCTTCGTGATGCGCCTCGTTGCCATGGCGATTTAACTTCTATGGGGACCCCCCTCCCTTGCCCTACCTCCACTCCCTACCATCCAACTTGTCATTCGGCTCTTCAACTGGAGAATTAAGGCGACCTTGCACGGCCCCCCCGACACTAGACTCCCTTTCTTCCCAACACAGACCCCTGACCAGGCCAAGGGGAAGTTAACTCAACGCAGTAATTACCCCTCTCTACAATTGCCTTAATGGGGCCCATCCATCGGCCCCCCCCCATATCCCCCTTCAACCAGATGTTACTCTAATTGTTGCGACTCGGCATGAGTGTGTGTGTGTGTGTGTACGAAAACCCGTGTGTAGACGTAGCTCCACTCACTCTTGCGCATGCTTGTTGATGATTGTGTGAGGCTGGCTGTGTCAGTGTGATGGCAAGCGTTTGATATACGTGAATACGTGTATGGCGTATTTTGTACGAGTATGTATGTGAACGAGTGTAAAGGTGAATGAATGGAGAACCAGGATTTCAATGGATTTATCTGAAAATTTGGGGGATGAAATAAGTTTGGAATGATTCGGCTGCGTGGATTTGTCCTCGGCTCATGGGAGGGGGGGGGGGAGATCAACTCGCTGGGGCGTAAATATAATGAGGTCGGAAATTGTACATTCGTATAGTTCTGACAAGGCATGGTTGTTGGTTTGGCGATGGTTGGTCGTGATGTTAGTCTGGCGATGGTTGGTCGTGATGTTGGTTTGACGATGGTTGGTCGTGATGTTGGTTTGACGATGGTTGGTCGTGATGTTGGTTTGGCGATGGTTGGTCATGATGTTGGTTTGGGGATGGTTGGTCATGATGTTGGTTTGGGGATGGTTGGTCGTGTTGCTGGTTTGGCGATGGTTGGTCGTGATGTTGGTTTAGGGATGGTTGGTCGTGTTGCTGGTTTAGCGATGGTTGGTCGTGTTGCTGGTTTGGCGATGGTTGGTCGTGTTACTGGTTTGGCGATGGTTGGTCATGATGTTGGTTTGGGGATGGTTGGTCGTGTTGCTGGTTTGGCGATGGTTGGTCGTGATTTTGGTCTGGCGATGGTTGGTCGTGATGTTGGTCTGGCGATAGTTGGTCGTGATGTTGGTCTGGCGATGGTTGGTCGTGATGTTGGTCTGGCGATGGTTGGTCGTGATGTTGGTCTGGCGATGGTTGGTCGTGATGTTGGTCTGGCGATGGTTGGTCGTGATGTTGGTTTGGCGATGGTTGGTCGTGATGTTGGTTTGGCGATGGTTGGTCGTGATGTTGGTTTGCAATGATTGGTCGCGTTGCTGTTGGTTTGGCGATGGTTTGTCGTGTTGCTGGTTTGGGGATGGTTGGTCGTCATGTTGGTCTGGTGATGGTGGTCATGATGTTGGTTTGGCGATGGTTGGTCGTGATGTTGGTTTGCAATGATTGGTCGCGTTGCTGTTGGTTTGGGGATGGTTTGTCGTGTTGCTGGTTTGGGGATGGTTGGTCGTCATGTTGTTCTGGTGATGGTGGTCATGATGTTGGTTTGGGGATGGTTGGTCGTGTTGCTGGTCTGGCGATGGTTTGTCGTGTTGCTGGTTTCGGGATGGTTTGTCGTGTTGCTGTTGGTCTGGCGAAGGTTGTTCATGATGTTGGTTTGGGGATGGTTGGTCATGTTGCTGTTGGTCTGGCAATGGTTGGTCGTGATTTTGGTTTGGCGATGGTTGGTCGTGATGTTGGTTTGGCGATGGTTGGTCGTGACCACTTACGCAAGAAATAATTGATGATAGATGGATCTTACCCATTAACAAATATACCAACGTGCGCTGGATAGCCTTGGGACAGACAGAAAACGTAAGAGAGACTGGTTTGAGGAATCCAATGTAGTCATTCAAGAAATCCTGAAAGAAAAGAATAAAGGCCCAAAGGATGTTAGGCTATATAAAGCGACAGTTTGGATATCAAAACAAGGAAATAGTACTCTGTTTGTACAACTCCCTCGTCCGACCGCACCTGGAATATGCCGTACACTTTGGAGTCCTCAGTTTTGACAGGATATCGCGAGATTGGAACGTGTGCAAGTCAAGGCAACCAAACTGATGATAGATTAAGGGAATTAGATCTGTTCTCGTTGGAAACCCGGAGACTGCGTGGTCAGCTTATCGAAGTGTAAAAATACTTCGAGGTTTCGATAATTTAGACTACACTGATTTCTTCCAACTTAGTGAGTGCAGAACTAGAAATCACGGCTACAAACTTGAGCTGAAGCGTTACCACCGCGATCTGTGTGGGAGATTTTTCACCTACAGCATCTGTGGTAGCTGGAACGCACTTCCAGTTGAAGTTGTCAACAGCAATTCTGTTGATCAGTTCAAGTCAAGACTGGACAAAGTCTTGAAAAGTGGCCGTTTAGGCACGTAAGCCGTTGAGCAGAACTGTGCCTGTTCGACTGCTAGTCTAATGGTACCCTCTCTGAATGGACCGCAAGGTCTTCTAGGGTACTTCTTATCCTTATAGCTCCTTGTAGCTCTCTAACCCTTCATCAGCCATCCTTAAGAAGAGATGGCAAGACAAAAGGGCAGAGGTACAAAAGAGTCTCAGAAAATTAAAAGATAACTGGTGGCTGACTCGTGCTAAAGAAATACAAGGATTTGTGATGACAACAAAATTCACGACAACTATGATGCCATAAAATGTATACATGGACCATCAAACAATACAACAATTCCAGTTAGATCAGCTGATGGTACCACTCTAATCAAAGACCAACATGGAATTTTGAATTGATGTGCGGAGCACTTCAGTAATCCCCTCAATACGGTGAATGAGACTGATGTCTCTATAATTGAAGAGTTGCCTGAATTCCTGCTGATACGAGGGGCGGTCAATAAGTTTTGCGAATCGGTAGAGTAAAACAAAGGAAGGGGGATGGCTGTTTGTGGGGGTGTTAGGACAAGTTATAACAAGTCAGGGCATGCAGCTGCACGCTCCTACCTCGTCTATTTAAGAAGCAGTAGCTGATTGCAGATCGTCAGTCACAAATTTTTCAACAATGGAGAAGGTTGAGCACCGCGCAGTGATCAAACTTTTGACCAAGAAAGGCAAGAATGCAAAAGAGATCCATGAACGCAGGGTTGCAGTGTACACCGACACCACCCCTTCCTATGGAACCATTGCTCGCTGGAATAGGGAGTTCCACCATGATCGTGAGTCCCTTGAAGATGACGCCCGTCAGACGTGACCAACGAGAACAATATGGCCCGTGTGGAGAGGATGATCCTCGAAAATCGACGGGTGAAGTGTTATCAACATCATCTATGACCAAGGTCTCTGCCTGTTGGGTCCCTAGAAACCTCAACGCCGTCAAAGTCCACAAGTCTAGAGTTGCACAAGTGGCCCTGCGTGAGTGCGGATTCGAGGAGCTCAACCATCTTCCCTACAGTCCAGATCTGGCCCCTAGCGATTTTTTTTTATTCCACCAGCTCAAGGCTGCACTGCGTGGACACCGGTTTGGGGACGATGAAGATGTCCATCTCGCCGTCCAGGAGTGGATTGAACAGCAGTCGGGAGATTTCTGGTTATCGGGAATTCGAAGCCTCAGGGACAAGTGGCGCAAGTGCATTGAAGTCGAGGGTAGTTATATTGAAAAATAATAAAACACTTTTCCTCATATCTCGTTTCCTTATATCAGAATTGCAAAACTTATTGACCGCCCCTCGTACCTGATCTCCTCGATGCACCAGCTACACGGAACGAGGTGGTAAAAGCGATAAGACAACTGAAAAATCTTAAATCGGGAGGGCTGGATGGAGTCCCCCCCCCCCCCAGCTTGCTGGTCGAGCTGTAGAATCCCCTCCAACTTTCGTAAATCCAGCATCGTCAAAATATTAAAAAAGAAAGGAGACAGGGCAGTCTGTGGGACCAGTTTTGGGGGTGTCATTGCTGGACGTCGCTGGAAAAATCCTGGGCAAAGTGTTTTTGTCAAGACTCCTGACACGCGTAGTTGATAAGATTCTTCTCCCAGAATCGCAATGCGGTTTTAGAGCCGACAGAAATACGCTGGACATGGTGTTTATTTGCGGTCAGCTCCTGGAGAAATGCAGGGAACAACATCTACCGTTCAGCGCGGCTTTTGTCGATCTGACAAAAGCTTTTGTATCAAATCCTTAGTAGATTTGGGTGTCCGCTCACATTTGTAGAAATTGTTCGCCAATTCCACGAAGGCACGCAGGTAAGAGTGATCTCGGGTGGCGATTTTTCCGAGTACTTCCCAGTTCAGGTTGGAGTAAAGCAGGGGTGCATGATGGCCCCTGTTCTCTTTATATCTACATCGTGGCAGTCACACATACCTTTACCAATCATGTAGCACAGGAAAATGGCATTACCATTAGATAGAGGATGGACGGATGACTATTTAACATAAGCTCACCGGAAAAAGATTAGTCACTTGTAACCATAGTGCAGTTAATAGCCTGTAATTCCACCTCGTGCTTGAATAACGGCTGCGATACGACGCAGCATGGACTCTACAAGGTTATGAATGTAAGGACCATCAATATTCATTCATTCACACTCCAACAAATTGCGTGGATGCTGTCCAAGACGTTTGGCCCGTTGTTCAAGGCGGTGCCACAGATTTTCGATTGAGTTCAAGTCTGGGGACTTTGGCGGCCAATCCAGATATAGCAATGATCTTGAATGTTCGTCATGCCATTCAGCTACAGTTTTGGCCCGGTGAAGGAGGCAGTTGTCGTCCTGGAAGAGAGGTGGAGAAATGTTCCATTTGTCGCTAAGATGTAGAGCAAATGGCAGAACCTAATTGTCCAAGAGTTCAATATAAGAATGTTGGTTCAAATTTACAGTCACTTCAACCAAAGAGCCCATCTCACTATAACTGAAACAGCCCCAATACATCACAGAGCCTCTTCCAGCTTGGACCGCACCCTGCGCGCAGTCTTCCTTAAAAGCTTCATGAGGTTTTCGGCGGACACGTCGGCGAGAATGTTCATGAACATACAAAATCTTGATTCGTCAGACCATATAACAAACAGTTGTCCACTGCTTGTGTGCCTTTGTCCACTGCAACCTGACAATTTTGTGTGCCTCTTACGCGCCACATGTTCATGCTGTGGATTTTCCTGAGTAATGTTATTTTCACAAATGAGTGGTGAATGACCAGAATTGACGTTTTGTAGCAATTCCTGCCTCGAAGCAAATCGATTTGCAATTACAAGCCTGGAGATTCTACGACGGTCCATGTCTGTCAACACCTTCCGTCCGCAATTCTAGCGAGAGTTATTCGCATTTTGGGAGTTCTACCATTGTTTGAAATCCGTATGACCGTCCGTGTTGAAACGCTAGCAAATTCCGCCACCTCCTTCACAGAATGACCTTTGGCGCAGTCAAATGCAATCACACCTTTTTATCATTCCGTGACGTCGCTTTTCCGGCCCATTTTAAGTAGAGCCGATTTCCTATCTACAGATCTCCACGCCGTCCACAACACAAATAAAGCCTACCAAACGTTTCGACGTAAACTAAGCTACGCCTCTCGGCTGCCTAAGGTTTTTACACGCTTCAGATGTTAAGTTATGGGTTTTCTCCCTAGGTGACTAATCTTTTGTCCGGTGAGCTTAAGAAAATTCAGTGCAAGAACAAAAACTACGCTAGCCTCAATCCAAGAACTCCAGTAGAGAGACGACGAAGCCGCAGTTACTCACCACCCTAGAGATCTAGAGAGCCAGCTTTCAGCTATTAATGAGGCTTACCAGCGTGTTGGACTAAGAGTCAAAGTAAGAAAAACCGAGGTCATTCTGAATCACGCAGAGCAAGAACATGAGCGCGCCAGAACCTATCATTATCGGCGGAGAAAGCCTCAATGAAGTTGAGCACTTTATTTATCTTGGCAGCGTTATTTCTAAGGACGGCACACTTAAAAGGAAGATTGTAAACCGGATTCAGCTCGCTTCAGCAGCTTTTGGACGGTTAAATGACAGGGTTTTATTAAACCACGACTTGAAGCTCTCTACAAAGGTAGCCGTGTACCAGGCTGTTTGTGTGTCAACACTTCTGTACGGGGCTGAGTCTTGGACACCTTACAGAAGACATAAGACTGATGGAAGCTTTCCACATCCGTAGCATCCAAAGAATCCTCCGAATAACGTGGAGAGATAAAATACCATACAATGAAATATTACATAGAACTAAATATGATTAGTATAGAAACGCTCGTCTCTAGACGCACACTCAGGTGGGTGAGGCCCGTGATAAGGATGCCAGACGAACGGCTGCCTAAGCAAGTCCTTTACAGCGAACTCAGGGAAGGTGCTCGTCGTGCCGGTGGACAGAAAAAAACGCAATAGAGGCCATATAAAAAGAACGTTAAAAGCCTGCAACATAAACCCAACCCACCTTGAAGAATTAGTAGAGGACAGACCAACTTAGCGGAGTAATATCATGGAGGGGATACAACACCTGAAGCAGAGAGTCGAAGGAGAAGGGACCAGGCCCGAGCTGCAAGGCACCAGCGGCACCTAATCATCCCAGATTCGGACCATAACTGCCCCGAATGTGGAAGGGGCTTCCTGACAAGATCAGGTCTGCTCAACCACATGCGCGCCCATGAGAGGAGAGGGGGTTGAGATGGTCGCCGTGCCGACGGACACCTATAAGTTAAGCTAAGATAAGGTCGTGATGCTGGTTTGGCGATGGTTGGTCGTGATGTTGATTTGTTGATGGTTCGTTTGTGTTGCTCGTTTTGTGAGGGTTGGTTGTGTTGCTGGTTTGTCGTTGGTTGGTCGTATTGCTGGTCTGGCGCTGGTTGGTCATTATGTTGGTTTACCATTGGTTGGTCGTGATGGTTAAGTGTTGGTTGGTTGTGTAGGGGGTCTGGGGGGTGCTTCGCATAATCACACAGGAGTTCTTCGGTGAGTCTGACAGAGGAGGGAATGGGTCAGAAAAGAAATCCACTACCATCTTCAAGGATCGAAGTGTATTGTTGTTCTGAGTTGATGAGGCCAAAACATTCGCCCATCGGGTCTCATCCTGAAATGTCGCGCGACTAGCTCCCTTCACCCTAAGCATGTTGCCCACCTAATATGCGATTGGGGAAAATTCTTGGGTGGATATTCTTCTTTTCAATGAATTTATTAAAAATATAAAATAAAAGGCCATCAAAAAGACATCTTCCCCCTCCCCTAAGGTCCCTAAAAGGCATTGGTGGAGAAAATGTTAAAATTAGGCGAAGTAAAAAAAAATGCAGAAAATACATACATTACAAGTAACCAAAAGGAGAGCAGTACGTAGGTTAAGGATCCGCGAGGTAGTTTTTATTAGAAATAATAATGAGTTAATAATTGTTTGACGGTAATTTAACCAGAGGTAGTCCAGGTAATTCGATAATCCATTAAAAAAGTAACGCGAGTTAACGCTACTCTTCCATATGACCTTTGAGTCTACAACTCCAATGGAATTTGTTTCCAATATAAAGTGTAAATAAAGAAAATCGTTATATGCACTAGTAAACAGATACGAGTTCTAGTAGTGTAGTACCAGTATTTGTATAACACTATTTGGTTTATTAGAAGAGTTGGGGGACCACATAGGGGGTTAATTTTTGCGTGAAGCTCAGTGATCCGAAATAAAAGAAGTGCAGATGCAAAGGCGATACTTCAAAACGTGACTGAACCTTGTAGCGAGTTAAGAAGAGGGAAAGATCGCAGCGGGAATGTCTTCTGTTGCGGAGGGAAAGATTATTTGGATCACGCAAGGGATTAAAGTAGTCCCGCGGCCAATCTAAGCAGTTTAAGTACGTTAGGTACCTATATTTAATAGTTTTGCCTTGAACGTGTGTCCCGCGGGCAAACTAGGCAGCTTGACCCCTGACCCCTACCTTTATAGTCAACTGGACGCACTTGACCCCTACCTTTATCGTCACCTGGAGGCTTTTGACCCCTACCTCTATCGTTACCTGGAGGCATTTGCCCCCTACCTTTATCGTCAACTGGAGGCATTTGACCCCTACCTTTATCGTCACCTGAAGGCATTTGACCCCTACCTTTATCGTCACCTGGAGGCATTTGACCCCTACCTTTATCGTCACCTGGAGGCATTATGACCTTAGGCGGCAGCCGTGCAATAACCAGGGCCAAGTACCGCAATGTTTACATTTCAGTGCTGATGAAGAAAATTTAAAAAAGGCTGCGCGAATCACTGGTATATTCCGACAGCATGCGCATAGGGGCTAGAAAAGAAAGCGCCTAGTAGTTATAAAACTAGACGCGCCTAGTCGTTGTAAAACTTCACGCGTCTAGTCGTTATACAACGTCACGCGCCTATTTAACGGTAAAGTACATAAAGGAATTAGGACTAAAACGTGTGGTCAGAATAACACTGAACATGTCATATATGGACCACGACACCAAAAAGGTTGCTCATCCCTTTTCCATAACCCGAATTGAGCAAACCTCGACGCCATAAAAAATAAGGTCTGCTGACCAAAGGTCGCGTGCTCTCACTTATTCTGATTTATGAACTTACGACCTTCAAAACTTTCAATACTGCCCGGAATAACCTTGAAAGGACTTTGGCAGTTATATCATTCAAAAAAGAATGTAAAACAACATAAGGGTTTCAAATTTCGTTAGAATCGGCCGAATAGTTACAGTATTATTGCCAAATAATTGACGGACTAACCTTGGGAGGACCTTGGCAATTATATTAGTCGAAATAGAATGTAAAACAACATAAGGGTTTCAAATTTCGTTTGAATCGGCCGAATAGTTACGATGTTATTGCACCAAAACATATTAAAAAGTAAAATGGTTACCGCCCGATCGACCTACCTACGCTCCGATATAATAACTATATTATAGAGTCGTACATGTTGTTGTGGTAATTGCCAGAAACTTCATCTCATTAATTATCTTAATAATATTTTCCATTGATATAAACAAGCTGGAGAAGACAATTTATCGCCGTTCTTGGACTCGAGTTGATCTTAGGGTCTTTCCGGGTTCCTAATTCTGTAACCGTATTTTCGTGCTACTCTGGGAATGGGAATGGGAAACTCTTCGATGGATCTACCAACAGAAGGGAGGGGAGACCCGAGTCGCACGGTTCCTATCGACCAGAAAGAATGATTCGGTTGATGTTTGGCAATTTTCTTGGAAATGGACCTTTATTGCGGTTCATTAGCTTGGTGAAAGCAAAAGGGGGTATTCCAAGATTCGACACCATTTATCGTTGCCACGCCCCCCCCCCCCCCAAGATTAGCCAATACTGCCCATTTTGCAAATCAGAAATGTCTTGGCAATTTCGCTTCTCTGAGTGTTCTGAAATGGAATCTATTAGGATACAAAAAAAAGAAAGAAACCAATTGGTCGTAATAATGGCCAACTAATGGAATGGGATCTATTTTACCATAAATCTACACTCCCTTTGGAGGAGCAACTATAACGAGACACGTACGTACATGAGACGCGTGGACACGTAGTTTACCAGTCGGTCTTACTCATTTACCACCCGTAAGCTGTCTCCAAAGATTTATGGGCTCGGAACCAACAACCTTCAGAGATTGAGGCTGGACAGACTAATACAAAAACGCCCATGTGCATAAAAATATACATACACAGGCAGAGAGACATTCCCGCTCGGCTGAACTACATCTCGAGGCTTCTCAAAGTTGGTCCGTGTTTGCTCGCATCATTTACATCCCCGGAGGCGCCTCTCAGCATTCCCCTCAATAAGGGGATCGGGGCTAAGGGGTAAGTGGGGGGTAAGAGGAGGGGGTGTGAGCACTGTGAGGGAACCAGAAGCAAGTTTAATTACAAACTTGGAGTCTGCCCCTCACTGCTTTCAATTACGACCCTCGGCGACAATCCGGGTGGCACTCTGAGACGGTAATAGTGCCAATGGGAGGGCAAGGCGGGGGAAAGATGCAAGCGGAACCTCTATACTGCATGGGAGTAGCCATAAATGAATCCATGAACCGAATGTAAGATCTATACAAAGTAACTGGTTGAACGAGGGTAGAGGCAGATAAAATATGGGGAAAATGAAAAGACCAGGAATGGTGAAATGGGCTAAAGACAAAGACTGCGATAGAACACTCCCTCAATATTAAGTAATGGGGTCAGAAGGAAATATTGAAAGCCTACAGAGGAGCCAAGGGAGAAGTACCAAGAAGGGGGAAATGACTAGAGAATGGTTTCAAACATTGCCCAAAAAAAGTGCCAGGTGAATGACGGTGCAAAGGTGCCATGTCAAGTTACCGCACGACAAAAAGTGCCAAGAGACAGTAAGCAGTGCCAAATCAGATCGGCAGTTTAGATGCGTTAGCTCCATCGAGGAGGAAGAGGGGGGTCGGCAAACGCAATTTCCTCTCATTTAAAGCGACATTTGCACCTTTATTCGCAACATTTCCCCCGAATCCATTTGCAATTCCCCTCGGTCGACGGTTGCCATAGAGACGGCTTTCCGTCCCCTTCCCCATCCTTCTCCCTCCTTGGGAGACACCGGGTGAGTGATTGTGGAAATAATGTTCATGGGGGAGAGTCGATGAGACGGGAGATACGAACTCAATGCTCCGTTAAATGACAATTTGGGTCCCCAATTAGATTAATTGCGAATAGAACGGAAATTTGGGAGGGGGGCTAAGGAGGGTATTTTTTGTCAATGTTGGGGAGAGGAAAATGCCCAAAAGGCTTACAATAAACATCCAGGAAGTTCGTACAAAGAACCAGGACTCAAAAGAACGAACTTGAGAAGTAAATTCTTGTTCTCCACCTCCCAGTTACAATGCAAACCCGATTGTATAAAATGGAGTCCATTTTTTATTAAAAATTGAATTTCATGTTGCCCAATTTCCATTTTCGGGCGTCGTTCACTTGGATGACCCCCCCCCCCATCAAGAAAAAGGGGTGACATGTTTCTTGCAGTTTTAATCATGTTTCACTCATGTTTCGAGAAACGTGGGGGGGGGGGGAAATATATGATGCCACACACTTCTCACCGTGTTTCATTTAGCTTATGAGTTTCTTGTTCAACCGAATGTAGTGGTTTTGAACGTGTTTCAATTGGGGCATATTCGAGCGTGATGCGTTCTTCATTCAGGTGTTTAGTCACGTGCGAGTTTAGTCGCGGGCGACTCTATATCTCACTATGTCGGTCGGTCCCGGTTTTGCTTTTTTTTTTTGGGGGGGGGCTAATAACATCATAACTACTGGGCCGATTCTAACGAAATTTAAAACCTTTAGGTTGTTTTACATTCTCTTTTGATGATATAATTGCCAAGATCCTCCCAAGGTTAGCCGGGGAATTACTTGGCAATAACTTTATGACTATTATGCCGATTCTAACGAAATTTGAAACCCTTATGTTGTTTTACATTTTTTTCGAATAATATAATTGCCAAGGTCCTCCCATGGTTAGGCGAGGAATTATTTGGTAATAACATTATAATTATTCGGCCGATTCTAACGAAATTTGAAACCTTTGTTTCAGACACGTTTGATGGTTTAAACATGTTTCACACTCGGGTCTTAGAGTGAAAAACGTGTCTAAATCGCTCACCTACGTACCCGTTGCAGTTTCGAACGTGATACAACCACGGTATTAACGAACGCAATGTGCACCACCAGAATGGTTTAATTCTTTTTGCACTTTCGAACATGTTTCACTGATCATATGTGAAAGCACAAATACTGGTTTCACACTTTTTTTCAGTTTTGAACATGTTTTACTCCTATGTAAATTCAATATGTTTTCCCTCACGCTTCGAGCATCTGCATACTTGTTCCATGCAAAACGTGTTTTTTTAGAACATATTCTACACATGATTAGATTGACTATATGGTTCATTCATGATGTAGCTCCAGCGATCCTTCCTGACGAGTCTCAACTACGTTGATGACATGTAATACGTGAAGGAGAGGAGAAGGCGGTCATGTTTCGATGCCTGCTCTTTGGGTATTTCATGTTTGGTCATCTAAAGAGAATTGTTCATGAAGCAGGTTCGGATACATGTGGCGATGTGGGTGTGAGTGCTCTAAGATGGAGAGGGGGGGGGGGGCAGCTAATGAGATATGCTGGGAATGTTAGAACGGACCTGAAAATCAATGCATTTTAAGGATTTCGCGACCCATTAAAGGTATTGGGGCCCACAATTTGACGAACACTGGTCCATTGGGTATAGGCGTGCCCATGCCCGACACATTCTTATTAGCATAAAACTGATATGTACGAATCTCCCTGCACAGAGGTATCTTGGGTCTGGCAGGGGGGGGGGGTAATATACATTCCAAGATCGATACTTTTCTTATTTATCTTTTTACACTCCCGCCACGAGATTTCAGGTGCTGCGGCTGACATCTAGAGAATTTTGTCTTTCGGGCCCCGACGCCCGCTGTTTACTCACCCGGCCCTATAGATATAGTCATGTATCTATCAATCAATATATATATATATATATATATATATATATATATATATATATATATATATATATATCTCTTTCTCTCTCTAAAACTTTTCTATCCTTTACTTCTACTATTCTATGTGTAAGTGGCAGTAGATTTAAGGCCAGATCACCTTAGTCTGGGCCGTAAGGCCCGTGTGATCTGTGTATCTATGTAACTCTATGTAACTCTCTCTCTCTATGTAACACACACACACACACACACACTCTCTCTCTCTCTCTCTCTCGGTATGGATTAACTTAGTCTTCTGAGGTACTATCTTTCCTTGTAACTCCTTGTAACTCTTTCTCTCTCTCTCTCTCTCTCTCTCTCTCTCTCTCTTATGGTAAGTGGCAACGACCTCTACCTCAGAGGAGGTAGGGTAGGCCCTACAGGTGAAATTATGAGGACAGTTATGGGCGCTGTCGACGACTGTGGACTGAAAACCCGCAGACGCGTCGTGGTGGGGATGCTCCCGAGGTGGGGTCCAAGCCGGACTGCCCACTTGAGGAACATGTCGCTAAACAGGCGCCTTGCAGACCTCTGTACGGCTGAGGGTGTCTTTTTTGTGGACCCGTACGCCGTGTTCTATGGTAGAAAAGACCTCTACCAAAGGGACGGGGTGCACCTCTCCTTTAAGGGCAAGGCGTTCCTAGCCAACCTCATCCAGGATGTCGTGGAGCGCACCCAAAGGAGTGTCCGGCCCATTGGGAAGGCGGACGTACGCCAGTACGCCCGAGTCACTCCCCAAACAACCTTCTCGGGGGTTGTCAAAAATGGTGCCACTACGACAAACAAGAAGCCGGGAAACGGAAGAGTATAGGGAGTCCTACATTAGGGGACTCCCTGAAAGTTCTTCTGTTCAATGCGAGGTCAATCAGGAACAAGTTTCCTGAGCTCCGTGGCCTCGTAGCGACGGAAGAACCCGAAATGGTAGCCATAACAGAATCGTGGATAAAAACGTCAAACCGAGACTTTGAAGGCGAATTCACGGTTCCTGGCTACCAACTCTTCCACAAAGATAGGCCAGACAGAGAGGGTGGCGGTGTAATGTTGTATGTCAAGGATACAATCAAATCTACGAACTCCAACGTTATATCCGACCACGAGCTCCTAGGCGTTGACCTAGAGATCGGTCCTGCCAAATACAGGACCCTGCTGCTTTACAGACCCCCTTCCCAACCTGTTGAGAAGGACAGGGAACTGTACCAGCTGCTGGGTGAGCTGGTTCAAGGCAGAGTGTGCATCGTTATGGGCGATTTCAACAGACAAGTTGACTGGGAAACCAGAGCAGCCTGTGGCGAGAGCGCGCTACTCCTGGAGTTCGCCAACAACGAGTTCCTCACTCAATGGGTCAGAGAACCGACAAGAGGAGACAATATCCTCGACTTGGTCTTCACCTCTGAGGATGATATCGTTGAGGATATCTCTGTAGGCGAAGAGCTCGGTGGCAGTGATCACCAGCTAGTTAGATTTAGCGTCAAGATCCCGAAGGTAAGGTCTGTTGCCAGTCAATTAAAGAAACTTGACTTGAGAAGAGCAGACTTTGCAAGCCTTCGAGCTGGACTGACTGACGTGAGGCTAGAAGTGTGCGATGCCGTTGAAGACTCGTGGAATAGTTTCAATACCACATTCATGAGTCTTCAATCGCGTTTCATCCCTCTGAAATGCCCCCGTCTGTCCTCTGTTCAACCTAAGTGGTTTAATCGAGAAATCGGCCAACTGCTTAGGGAGAAGAGAAATGTGTACCGGCAATCGAAGATCTCGGGTGACTTTGACGAGTACCGGAGGCTAGCCAGGAGAGTGAAGTCCAGCATAAGGGCGGCTAAGCGGTCTGAGGAACTCCGAGTGGCGAGACTCTGTAAAGAGAATCCCAAGGAGTTTTTTGGATATGTGAACAGCCGTAAACCAATCCGTCGAACGATTGGCCCTTTGAGGAACGAGGAGGGGACATTAAAGCACTCAGATGCAGAAAATGCCAACCTCCTCAACGACTACTTCTCTTCAGTGTTTACTGAAGAGTGTGGTCCCATTCCCCAGCCGACGGATTCCTACTCGGAAGAAAAGCTGGAGGCAATGGACTTCACCGAGGGAGAAATAAAGAAAAAGATCGCTGACCTAAAGACGAATAAGTCCCCTGGACCGGACGGGTTTCTGCCTAAAGTGTTGGAGGAAGTGTGCGATGAAGTATCACGACATCTGTGCGCTATCTTTAACATGTCAATCCGGACCGGATGCGTTCCTAGAGACTGGCGTGAGGCGGAGGTGACTCCTATCTTCAAGAAAGGAGACCGTAACCAACCGTCGAACTACCGACCTATTAGTCTGACTTCGATAGTCGGTAAACTCATGGAAAGCATCATGGTGGACAAAGTGACGTCGTATTTAGAGTCAAACCTGCTACTGAGGAGTTCCCAGCACGGCTTCCGAAGGCAACGGTCATGCCTGACGAACCTTGTGGAATTCTTCCACTTCGTTTTCAGTGAGCACGATCGGGACAAGGCGGTGGATGTGGTCTACCTAGACTTTCAGAAAGCCTTTGATAAGGTACCACACCGCCGCCTTCTCCGGAAAGTGCGAGCGCTTGGCATAGACGGAAAGGTAGCCGGCTGGATCGAGAACTGGCTAAGTGGCAGACGGCAACGGGTGGTGGTAAATGGACAGTCTTCTGAGTGGGTGCCCGTTACTAGCGGGGTGCCTCAAGGTTGTGTCCTGGGACCACTACTATTCATCATCTACGTCAACGACATGGACGGTGACATGGTTGCCAAGATTTCCAAATTTGCCGACGATACCAAGCTTGGTATGAACGTTGCAAAGGATGGAAATACTGCCCGCCTGCAGGAAGATCTTGGGAAGATTGGGGAGTGGTCGGACACGTGGCAAATGCCTTTTAACGTGGGCAAATGCAAAGTGATGCATATCGGCCACAGAAACCCCCAATCTCAGTATATCCTTAAGGGCACTGCTATGGAAAACACCGACACTGAGAAGGACTTGGGTGTAACAATCACTAGTGACCTCAAGTTCTCGAAACAGTGCATTGAGGCGGAGAAAAAGGCCCAAAGGATGCTAGGCTATATTAAGCGCCAGTTTGGTTATCGGAACCAGGAGATTGTACTGTACCTGTACAACTCACTTGTCCGACCGCACCTGGAGTATGCCGTACAATTTTGTAGTCCTTCATTGCGAAAGGACATCGCGAGATTGGAACGCGTACAAGCCAGGGCAACCAAGCTGATTCCCTCTATCCGACATAAAAGTTATGAGGATAGACTAAGGGAATTAAATCTGTTCTCGCTGGAAACCCGTAGACTGCGTGGTCAGCTCATCGAAGTTTTCAAAATACTTCGAGGGTTCGACAATGTTGACTACCGGGATATTTTCACACTGAGTGAGAACAGAACGCGCAATCACGCTTCAAACTTGAACTGAAGCGTTACAACCGCAATCTGTGTGGAAATTTTTTCACCTACAGTATTTGTGGTAAGTGGAACGCACTTCCAGTGGAAGTTGTCAACAGTGAATCTGTGGACCAGTTCAAGTCAAGACTAGACAAGGTCTTGAAAAGTGGCCGTTTAGGGACGCAAAACAATTGAGCAGCATTGTGCCCGCTCGATTGCAAGTCCAATGGTACCCTCTTTGAATGGACCGTAAGGTCTCCTAGGGTACCTTCTTTCCTTGTTGTTACACTCTCTCTCTCTCTCTCTCTCTCTCTCTCTCTCTCTCTCTCTCTCTCTCTCTCTCTCTCTCTATATATATATATATATATATATATATATATATATATATATATATATATATATATATATATATATATATATATATATATATATATATATATACATACATATATACATAAATATACATACATATATGCATATATATACATACATATATACATACATACATACATATATATATATATATATATCGATGTACGTGTATCTAGCAATCTATGTATATATCTATCGATCTATTTAGATAGCAAGCCAATTAATGAAACTCATAGAAACCCATTCTCACCCTCGCTGTTCCAAGCAGCCAACAAATAAAACACATCGAAACCCATTCCCCCTTTCGCTGGCCAAAGCAGCGAATAAATAAAACACATCGAAACCCATTTCCCCTCTCGCTGTTATAAGCAGCAAATAATTTTTTTTTTTTTTTTTAATTAAGGGGCTATCTGGCGACGGCCGACTAAGGCATAAGTTGCCGTAAACAAACAGCCTAGTTCTAGGCTACTTTAAAAAAATAAATAGGAAACAATAAAAAGAAAGAACAATAACAAAGCAATAACAAAAACAACAACAATTAAACCGGGTTAAATGAAAGGGAGAAGGCCGGCCTCCCCCCAAAAGTCAATAAGTCCACCAGTCAAAGTACACGCACTCGTCCCGAGTACAAGGGACAGGCGGTAGCGACCCCGCCCATTCCCGTACCGGGACAGGTGTCATGCGCGAAGATCACCCAGACTGGGACATTCGACAAGAATGTGCCGAACAGTCTGAGGGACGACGCAGTCGTTGCAATAGGGCGCAGGCGAGCGCTCCATCAAATAGCGATGCGTCACACGAGTGTGGCCGATTCGGAGACGACAGAAAGCAACCTGAAGCCGCCGCGGCATTGGGGGATTGGTCCATGGGAACAGTCGTGGCGCAATGGCACGCAACTTTAAGTTCCCTTCGACCATCTCCCATCTTCTTTGCCAAGCAGTGCGAAGAGCTGCCCGTATTCCTGCCATGTAGTCAGTGTGAGGAAGAGCGAAACGCTGGTCCGGTCGCAGAGTCCTCGCGGACTCTTTGGCGCGCTCATTCCCCGCAATTCCTACATTTCCAGGAACCCAGCAGAAGAAAATCTCGACATCTGCCCGGCTCGCCAAAACCGTGGCGTTCACGGATTTCGCGAACCAGGAGATGCGGAGATTCAAATGCCCCGAGAGCACTCAGGGTGCTTTGTGAGTCGCTATAGATCACAATCCGGTCTCCGAACCGGGCACGTCGCGTAATCTCCCGTACCGAGTGGTGTATTGCCACCAGCTCGGCCGTCAAGACAGACGCAGCGCCTGGTAGAGCCCGCTGACTTCAAACAGAGGGGATACGGCGTGGAAGCCGACCCCCTCTTGGGACTTGGAGCCATCCGTATACACTGGCACGGTACCAGCGTGACACGATGTGTGCTCCAAAAAGGTCGAACGCAATACTCCCGGCGCAGTACAAGCTTTGGGAGCAGGGGCGTAGCGACAAATAGCCAAATGTGGTACCCTCCAGGGTCGCGTCCTGGGCAGAACCAGGGGCGCCACCGGCCCGAGAGCTATATCTAGCTCTCGAAGGAGTTTCCTGGCCCTAAACCCAAAGGGCTTAGGGTATGACTGGCGTCTCTCAGGGGCATAAGCACCATCGAGATCAGCTGCGGATGCAGGGAGAGCTGTTGGCGACTAAGGGAGGAGCCGGGCTCGCGCGTACAGGCGAGTGATGCACTGCACGCGGCGCAGAGCGAGTGGCATCTCCCCAGCATCGACCAACAGGCTCTCAATGGGGGAAGTGCGGAAGGCACCGGTCGCAAGGCGAAGGCCGGTGTGGTGGATCGAATCCACCTTCCGCAATAAACGCTTGGCTGCGGATGCATAAAACTCGCATCCGTAGTCGAGCTTCGAGCAAACAAAGGATCGATAAAAAAGTAAGGCGGTAGCCCTATCAGCGCCCCAAGCGCTGAACGTCACGGAACGGAGAATGTCCATAGCGCGGGTACAAAAGACCCTAAGGTTGCGAATATGAGCCTCCCAGGTGAGGCGTCGGTCGAATACAAGACCAAGGAAACGGTGCGACTCAACCACATCTAGGCGCACCCCATTAAGAAACAAATCTGGGTCGGGGTGAAGCCGTGGATGGCGGCAGAAGTGCACCACCTTGGTCTTGGCCAAAGAAAACCGAAACCTGTGCGCTTCGGCATAGCGAGAGACGCGGTTCAATGCCTGTTGGAGTCGACGCTCCAGAGTTGGCATCTGGGCCGCGCCAAAAGAGATCGAAAGGTCGTCCACGTAGAGCGTAGCGAGAACATCTTCCGGCAGCACCGAGGTGATGCCGTTGATGCTCAGGGCAAAGAGTGTGACACTAAGGACACTTCCCTGCAGGACACCCTCTTCCTGCTCCTTTGGGCCGGAGAGGGCTCCCCCCACCCGTACGCGGAATCGACGATCTCGCAAAAATTCAGATATAAACATTAGGAGGCGTCCCCTCACCCCCATCGTGTGGAGAGTCTCCATGATACCGTATCGCCATGCGGTATCATAGGCCTTCTCCAGATCAAAAAAGACCGTGGCGTAGTGCTGTCTACGAAGGAAAGCCTCGCAGACGGCATTTTCCAGTCGGAGCAGAGCATCCGACGTGGAGTGGAACTTACGGAAGCCGCACTGTGCAGCAGACAGATGGCCTCCGCTGTCCAGGAAAAAGGCTAATCTAACATTTACCAATTTCTCCATCAACATGCACACGCAAGAGGTTAGAGAGATTGGGCGGAAACCGGTCGGAGTAGAGTGATCTCTTCCCGGCTTGCGAAAGGCGAGCACAGTAGCGATTCGCCAGGAGTCTGGGAGAAGACCTTCCACCCAGATCCTGTTGAACAAATCTAACAGAAAGGCCATGCCTCACTCACCCAGGTGTCGAAGCATGGCGTACGGGACATCGTCCGGACCATGGGCGGTGTCCGCGCACGAAGCGAGAGCGGAACGTAACTCACTCACAGTAAACTTGTCGTTAAAGGGTTCTCCGCCTCTGGAGGTAAAGTCCAGCCAGCGGCCTTCCGCGACATCACGACGTGCATTGAATGCTGGCGGAGCAGCATCACGGCTAGAGAATGCGGAAAAAGCGGTCGCTAAGGATTCCGCCACGGACGCGGGGTCCGAGATTGCGGTCCCATTCTCCTGGAGAACGGGAGGGGGGTCCTGCGAGAACTTGCCCCGAATCCTTTTGACTCGCTTCCACACCTCAGCTAAAGGGGTCTTCCCGTTAAGTGAAGACACGTATGCCCGCCAAGAAGAGCGGCGGGCGTGCTTCGAAATATACCGGAACCTAGCCCTAGCCCTAGCCCTAGCCCGACGAAATTCAGCGACAGTGAAATCGTTCGGGCGGCGCTTATAGCGCATGTAGGCATAACGCTTCTGTTTGAGGGCCGTCTCACACTCGGCCGACCACCATGGGAGTGGTCGGCGTGCAAAACGGCCAGGCGTCCTAGGAATAGTAGTCAGGCCCACGGCGATGAGGTTGCCGGAGAAGAACTCAACGGCCTCATCTACTGACCTAAACTCCTCGACTGAGATACAGAATTCAGTCATTTCCTGAAATGCAGGCCACCGCGCCCGCACCAAGCACCACCGAGGTGGTCTCTCAGGCGGCAGTTGCCCTGAAAATGATATTTGAATGGGAAAAAAAACACTACCATGGAGGTCATCGACCACCCCCCAATCAAAATCAGGCTGTGCATCCGAAGAGCACAAAGATAGGTCAAGGCAAGAAAATGAAGCAGTTCTCGGACAGTGATGCATAAACTCATCCACGTCTAGGACACCCATCTCAAGCTCTTCGATCAGATCGGCAAGGACTTGTCCCCTGGGATTTATGGAGTAATCTCCCCAGAGAGGATGCCTGCCGTTCAGATCTCCAAGCAAGAGATAGGGCCTCGGCAACCGTGCCACGACGCGGCGGAAGTCCCCCGCGTCGAAGTCAGCTGACGGTGGAATGTACGCAGAAATGATAGTATACCTCCTATCTAGGTGCAGCTGCACAGCCACTGCGTGAAAGGAGGTATCTAAAGAGAAAGGAAGAACGGAGACATCATGCCGGGTGTAAACCGCGCATCCCCCAGCCCGGCCATCCCGCGATAGGGGGGTCCCAAGACCCTTATACCCCGGGAGGGCAGGCAGCGGGCACGCGCCTAGCATGGTCTCCTGCAAAAAAATAGCTACCGGGGAACGGAACGAGACGAGCCTCCGCAGCTCCTCCCAGTTGGCCCGAAGTCCACGGCAATTCCATTGAAGGAATATGCCCTCCAGGCCTAGCTCGGAGGAGACGCGGGGGCCCTCTTCGAATTGAAGACCCTCACGGGATTGGCGGTACGCTTCCCGGGGGCAGAACCCCGGGCGCTGTTGGCCGGACAAAGCGCTGAAGGCGCTGTCGCCTTCGAGGACTTATTGGGGGAGGTTGGGCTCGTCATGCGAGTCTTTTCCTCCCTCCGCCTCGAAACCTTAGGCGGGCTTTGCGGCCTGGGAGGCGGGGGGCCCTCTTTTCGAGGAACCACCGTCTCCGAGCCACTCGCTCCACCTCAGGGCGTGGGCGAAGGGGCCGAAGCTCCTTTGTTGCTGTCCTCCTTTCGGGGAACAGCTTTAGGAACCCCGGAAGATGGCCTACCGACCATCTTCAGGGGTGTTGCCTCCTGTGAGTCTAACGAATCGGTGGAGGTGCGTGGCCGTTTCGCCTTACGGGAAACGGTCACGCTGGGGGAAGAGGGGGGAGCCCTGGTTTTAGCCGGGGCAGGGTATGAACCCTTTTTGCCGCCAGCTTTACCAGGGGAGCGCCCAGGTTGGGTAGAGCCCGCAGAAGGGCTCCGAATGGGCGCGGAAACAACCGTGCTCGTTGGCCTGGATGGGCCAGGAGCAAAGGGTGCCTTTCTAACTATTGAGGCATATGACGTCCCAGGCAGAGCCGGGCGCCAGGACCAAGTCCTTTGCCTCGCGGAATGAGAGTCGATCCTGGGCCTGAACGGCCAGGATTTCTTTCTACAGGAGATATGCACCACATTGCTTCTAAGAAGCTGGGTGCGGCTCTCCGCAATTGACACACTTGGCCACACACGATTTGGACTTATCGTGTGCGACCTTGGAGCAATTTACACATACTTCGGGTGACCCCGAGTTTCACGTCTACATGAGCGATTCGTATGGCCGAAGCGGTGACAGTAATAGCACCGCCGCGGCAGTGGCACGAATGCCTTCACGCGGTAGCGGTACCAACCGGCACGCACCGACTCAGGGAGCTTGTCACAGTCGAACGTGACGAAGAGTGTAGGGGTGGGTCTCGAGGCCCCTCCCTGTTTTCTCATCACACGTTCGACCTTGACCGCCCCATGGTCGGCCAGCTCTAGGGTGATGTCCTCTATGGAGTAGTCAACGAGTTCCCTTGCATAAACTACTCCTTTCACAAAGTTCATGGTAGAGTGCGGCGTCACACTCACCGGGGTGCCATGAAGTGTCCGAAGAGCACTTATCTTGGCCGCCTCGGCTGGATTCGCCGCATTCGCCAGAAGGCTCCCGTCCGAGAAACGGGTTACCTTCGGCTCTCTACCAATTGCACTAGCTAATCCTCTCCTCTGATGGATCATGTTGCCTTTGGACAACATGGTGCCATCAGTGGAGCGAATAACGAGGTAGCGTTTGAAGCCAGGGGGCTCGAAAACGCCAGGTAACCTCTGAATAAGGGGCCCCGATGTCATCGAGGCTCCGCCCTGTGCACTTTTGGTCTTTGTCATCGTCAGGAGTTCCGTACCCGGGGGGGCAGAAGGGCCGGATGTGCCGATCTTGGCTTGGTAGCTTGCCAAAGTGGCAGCAGACCCATCCGTCCCCGTAGCCCCCGCGGATGGAGAGGAGCCCCGAGTCTTCTTCTTCTTTTTGGTCTTTTTCGTCCTTTTCTTTTTTGGAGAGGAGGGCGGGGAATGAACCCGCTTCTCACCTCCGCCGGCAGAAGCCCCCATGCCAGATGGGCCGGCCTCAGCCAGGTCCCTCTCCGAAATGGAGAAGTTCCTGGTAGTCGTGGGGGCACCTGTCGGAGGAGATCCCTCCCCTCCTTGTATTGCCTCGGAGCCCTCAGCCGTTTGAAGGGGACCTTGCATAGGGGCGGACTCGGGATCGGTGCTTGGCGCCGAGCCCGGATTCCCCCCCAGGAAGGCCCTACCCTCTGAGGCTGGGTCTCCTCAAGGACCATGTCTATCACAGGAGGGGCCTCCAGTTGGCCATCCCCTCCCAAGACATCGCAGGTCTACTTGGCAGCGTCGAGTCATTTGTGGGGAGGCACCAGCCTTAACCCCGGCAAGGTTTAATATCCTTGCCAGCAGGTCTTTTGAGGGAAGCGACCGAAGGGGCCTGGCTTCCCTCTCCCCCCTAAGGGGGTTAGCCCTACCGAGCCGCTTACACGAGGGGAGGTCGGCAATGGGCTGCCTGCTGGCTTTCTTGGCAGTCCCCTTAGAAAGAAAAGGAGGGACTGCCGCTGGAAATAGGGAGATGCCCGAAAGCACCTCCAGAGAAGGGAGTGAGGGGGAGTCCCCTACACCCGTAGGCGTAGGGGAGGAGTAAGCCTCCTCTCCGGTTAAAGAAGTATGGAGGGTCCCCTGCGCAAGCACAAGGGAGGGGGGGACCTCCATTTTCTCGGTGGAGCTGCCCGAGGGCGGCTCCTTTGATGTTCTTGGGGAAGTTGGGGGTTGGGTTTTTTTTTATACTCATCATTGGGCATGGTGACCCTCTTATTTACACGGGACGCAACAGCTCACCACCTCTCACAGTTGCCCGCACTGCAAGAGGTGCTTGCACGCCCGGCAGAGCCAGGCGCCGCCATTTGGGACCACCCCTCCCGCCTGGTGGCCTGGCAGTCCATCGGCATGGCGGCTCCACCTTAGACACGGCGTAAAAAAGATAGATTTTGAAGACGAGAGGAAAAGGGATGTGAGGAAGGTATGGGTGGGGATGAAGCAGGTTGTTAAAAAACAACCACCCCAGACCGCAGCTCAGGGGTTAGGGAACATTGTCCCCTCCCCCCTCAGCCCCGATCCAGGACGGTTGGCCGAGAAGAAGGTCAGCATCTACCCTGTGAAATTAGAGGCTGACCAGAGAAAGTTGTGGGAGAGGTTGTATGAAAAGAGAGGAAACAAGTGTTTTGAAGGAAGGAAGAGAGGCTAAGCTGAGGCCGGACGGGGTGCTGAGTCCCGTCAGCACGGCGGCCAGGATGGCAAATCGCCGCGCCCCTTACCGGGAGCCAATAAATAAAACGAATCGGAACCCATTCCCTCTCTTGCTGTTCCAATCAGCAAATTAATAAAACACAATGAAACCCATTTTCCCTCTCGCTGTTCCAAGCAGCCAATAAATAAAACGATCGGAACCCATTCCCTCTCTTGCTGTTCCAATCAGCAAATTAATAAAACACAACGAAACCCATTTTCCCTCTCGCTGTTCCAAGCAGCCAATAAATAAAATACATATAAACCCATTCCCCCACCTAGTTCTCCCAAGAAGCCAATAATTAAAACGAATCAAAACTCATTCACTCTCTTACAGTTAAAAGAAGCAAATAAATAAAACGAATCGGAACCAATTCCCTCTCTTGCTGTTCCAATCAGCAAATTAATAAAACACAACGAAACCCATTTTCCCTCTCGCTGTTCCAAGCAGCCAATAAATAAAATACATATAAACCCATTCCCCCACCTAGTTCTCCCAAGAAGCCAATAATTAAAACGAATCAAAACTCATTCACTCTCTTACAGTTAAAAGAAGCAAATAAATAAAATGAATCGGAACCCATTCCTTCTCTTGCTGTTCCAAGCAGCCAATAAATAAAACGTATAGAAACCCATTCCTTTTATCGCTTTTAAAGGAAGCAAATAAATAAAAACGCATCGAAACCCATTCACTCTCTCTCTCTCTCTCTCTCTCTCTTCCAAGCAGCCAATAAATAAATCACATCGAAACCCATTTGCCCTCTCGCTGTTCCAAGCAGCCAATAAATAAAATGCATCGAAGCGCAGCCCCTCCATCGCTGTTCCAAACAGCCAATAACATGATGAAAACAAACGAAACTATAAAGAAATGGTGATGTTGAGGCACAACTGAGCTTGAAATATTTATTTCCTAAGCTTTCGGAGTTGAGTGAAAGTCCTTCCTGAGAGATGTTCGAAGCGTCAGGTCAAAAGAGAATGAATCGACAATCTGAAAGCGGTGAAGTTAGTGTGAGAGGGAAATGGTGTGAGTTTGGGGATAAAATTTATCGTGGGGACGTGAGAAAAGAATAAGTTAACATACTGTATTCACAAGACTCTAATTGCTGTTTGTCTGTTGTCTTTTTATTATTATTTTTGTGTGTATTAAATGGGTTTTTATTTGGCCCTAAAATCGTTGAGGTCTTGAAAGTTTTGTGTGTTTTACTTGCGCTATCTAGTACATTGTAGTTTCAGAATATTTCCTGTGTATTTATTGCCATTCGTGTTTTTAGTTACTTTTTTTCATTCGAGTATCATAATGATTGTCTTTATATTTGTTTATTGTTCTTTCAATATCAGTTCGGTCAATATTCGGGTATATTTTGTCAGTTTAGGGTCAATTTTCTCTTATCGGTTTATTTTCTAATTGGGGGTAAATTCCTCGGTTCGTTTTTGTCTCGTTTTCTTTTGTGGGTCTTTTTTTTGTTAGGCTCATTTCTTATGCATAGAGTGTTTCTTCCTCGCTGCTTTCTAATTTCTCCATTCAGCTCGGAAATCTTGCATGGCTGGGAGCTATTCAATTGTTTTCTAATATTGTTTTTTTTTATGGATACAGCCTCGTTTACCATTAATACTTTATTGGGTTTAATTTCGTTTCTCGGTGTAGATCTTCCTCCTTTCCATTCTTCTTTCAACTGTAGTTATCTATGCGCACTTGTTTCGCACACTATGCATATACAGTTTCTGGGTATTTGACACGCAGAAAAGGGTAGGTGCTGGGTAAATCAGTGTTTCCCTTATTACCCCCAAGGTAGATTTTCCTTTCATTATTCTTTCGAAATTTTCTGAGCATGTACAGAGTTCCGACTACCTGTATCGCTCTTCCAATCCCATCATGAGGCGCTTCTTGTACCCAGTTGATATTATCACCATTCCTAGTACATTGCATTTGGGGGTATATGAATACCTTTTATCTCCCCTCCCCCATCACACCCGAATGTTTATTTCGCCCTATCATGGTGCGAATTTTCCATTTGCCTTCGTACTCGTTGATATTCTCTATATTTTCTATTCCTGCGCTAGTCATACGAGTTTGCATCCTTTCATTTTTGTTTGGACATTGTATTATCTGAGTGATGTCGTCAGTGAACTGAAGTCGAGGCAAGAAGGGTTCTTTGGCGCTTAAATGTATGCCGTGTATATCGAGTATAGTGTCGGGTTTAGGCAACCTCCTTGCGGGAGTCCTGCCCGGAGGAGAGATTTTGGTCTCTCCGTTGACCCTTTACCTATACAGGCGTCCTTTTCTATGTCAGAAGATCTTTAAGTTTTTACTTAGTCTCAGTTGAAGAATATTATATTACATGCCCTGTTGTCACACCTGATCAAATGCCATGGTGACATGATACTGCGTCCACATAGCTCCCGTTTCTTTTAAGTTGGGAGGTCTTCTTAGTGATTAGACTAATTGCCATATCTGTGCTTCTGATATTTCTGAAGCCGCATTAATGACGATTACATAGGGTGTTCTCTTTCAGGGGTTCCACGATCCTTCGATTAAGTATTTTCTTGAAAAGCTTCCGAGCAAATTCCAAGAGTGAGATTGGCTGGTAGCTTTCTTTGCTCGTGGGAGGCTTCCTCCGTTTGGCTATGAATGTAATTTTAGCCACTTTATAACTATCTAGATTCTAGATAGGCAGGCTTTAAATATAATTTAGATTAGTTAATCCCGAGTGACCATTTTCTTTATGCTTGTACTAGTGTAGAGTGCTTTATACTTCTGTTAATGACTCCCGTCGCCTATCAAGTTCCTCCTTTGATCCACATGGTTGTCGGGATGCGTTCTCTGAATATTGCCAATGTTCGCATAATATTTTTTCGAGGTCTTCTACCTTGGTTTCGATTTATCCTGCTGTATTTTTTTTCCATATTTGTAATCTTTTCATCCTTTTAACCATTTTCCAGAATTCTTTGGGTGAAGTGTCGTCGTCTAATTTTTCTATCGCTTTATCCTATCTTTGTGCTTGTTGTTCTCGTATAAGTTGTGCTAGTTCTTGCCTCATCTTGCGCATTCTTCTTGGAGTTACCTTTGAATATCTTCTTATTCTTTCTCTTCTAGTTCACGGTGTAATTTTTCTATATATGGTGACCATCCTATTGTAAGATGGTCTTGCATGAGGCTTTATGAATAGTTTCGTTGTCTGCATTGATCACGGCTTCATTCAGCTGTTGGAAAGTTGCCCATATTTCTTCGATGTTTCTATCCTCGAGATGTGGTGTATAATTCTGCAGCAACTCCCTATATCTCGGCCAATTTTCTCTATAATAGTTCTTCCTTATGGATGAAGGGAGGGGAATGGGCTTCCTATTGATGGTAAGGGAGATTCGACGTCATCGCTGCAAGGAATTTCTGGTTTCATGGAATAATTGAAGGGGAAATTAAAATTGGCCAGACAGATGTCAGGTTTCGTGGGAAAACGTGCCGTGATAAATGTGGGGAAATTTGGACCCAGACGTTGGATGAGGTATTTATCCTTTAACCTGACTCATGGCATCTCACATTGAGATCGCTGAAAGAGGTGGCAGGGGTGCTCTGATTCAAAATAGCTAAGAAGGTGGTAATAGGAAAATATCGGTTCATTAGTGGTTGGTACCCAGTGACCCTTAGCGATACACCAAGTTCCGTTTCCCCTCCCACCGCTAAGTACGATTCCTCTGCACTTCTTATCTGATGGAACATGAATTTATTTTCGTGATTGTGATCCCTCACACTGTCGTAACGCTCCGGGGTATAATTAGCTGTTATTACCTCATAATTCCATGTTTTTAAACGGTCTCTTTCTGTCTCTTGATACCGTGATCAGAGATGAGAATAATATCTGGGTTAATTCGCCTGGAGATGCTTTTGTGCAGGGTTCTTTTCGTGATCCAACCATGATTTGAATTGGCGTTTATTTCTATGTATATTTGTGTGTGTCTCTGTTTATCCTCTTTGTCTCCTTGAGTGGAGGATGCGCTTTTCATTAGATCCTTCGTGTGAGTATTTAGTTTAAAGGGTTCAACCGGATAACTGCCATTCAACTTTAAGCTGCTGTGCCGCTGGTGAAGTGCCAATGCCAAGTTACTATGATACTGGTGGGTGAGGCAGGAGAGAAAAGTAAATATAAAGCGAGAGATGTCGGATAGTAAAGGAGGCAAGCGTATGGATAAAAGAGGGTGAAACCGTCTGAATATAAAGGAAAGGACATTTTATTATTATTATTATTTTTAATTTAAGAACCCATCTGGCAACTGCCTACTAAGGCAAAAGTGACCACACTTATACCACAGCTTACTACTAGGTTAGATTAAAAAACAAATAATATGTAAATAAAAAATAAAGATAAAAAAGGAACAAAGGCTAAGACACAGGATAAAAAACAGCAACAAAATAAAACAAAAAACAGGATAAAGCAACCAGAAGGAAGCACGCTCCAGCGTTGGGGGCATGCACGCCTACCCCCGGCGCAAGAACTTGCGACCTACAACAAAGTTAAATAAAATGGAGGATGCCAACCTCCTTCAAAAAGTCGTATAGTCCGCAAGTCTGTGTACGCGAACCCGTCCCGAATACAAGGGACATATGGTAGTGACCCCGCTCGTCCCGGTACCGGGAGAGGTAGCGTGCACGAAGATCACCCAGAGTGGGACATTCCACAATAATTTACCGAACAGTCTGGGGGACATCGCAGTCATCGCAATGAGGCGCGGGTGAACGCTCGATCAAATGGCGGTGCGTCCCGCATGTGTCCGATTCAGAGACGAAGGGAAAGAACAGAAGAATCAATTAAACATAGGCAGATAGATAGCGAATTACAGATAAAATAAATCGTAAATGGCAGAACCAAATAACAATATGTTTCTAGCACAAGGGGCGATAAAAGACTGATCTTCAATGTGTCGGTTGAGGCATTTACCGCCAGATGCCCATTCTTCTAGAAGTCCCGGCTCTTCTTGGCACTGACTTGAGCGGGTTTATCAGTGGCCAATTGGCCAACCTAACGTGATATTTTTTTATTGTGGGATCAAACGTTCCACGTAGACGTGTTTTGTGATGAAAGAGGATGACATACTTTCGGTTTACACTTTAAGGACATCGCCATTTAAGAAATTCATTTAAACGTTTTAATTATTGCGCATTTAACCGTTGCAATTGTTGCGCATGTAACCGTTGCAATTGTTGAGGATTTAAACGTTGCAATTGTTGAGGATTTAAACGTTGCAGTTGTTGAGGATTTAAACGTTGCAATTGTTGAGGATTTAAACGTTGCAATTGTTGAGGATTTAAACGTTGCAATTGTTGAGGATTTAAACGTTGCAATTGTTGAGGATTTAAACGTTGCAGTTGTTGAGGATTTAAACGTTGCAGTTGTTGAGGATTTAAACGTTGCAATCGTTGAGGATTTAAACGTTGCAATGGTTGAGCATTTAAACGTTGCAATTGTTGAGGATTTAAACGTTGAAATTGTTGATGATTTAAACGTTGCAATTGTTGAGCATTTAAACGTTGCAATTGTTGCGCATGTAACCGTTGCAATTTTTAAACATTTAAACGTTGCAATTGTTGAACATTTAAACGTTGCAATTGTTGAGGATTTAAACGTTGCAATTGTTGAGGATTTAAACGTTGCAATTGTTGAGCATTTAAACGTTGCAATTGTTGAGCATTTAAACGTTGCAATTGTTAAACATTTAAACGTTGCAATTGTTGAGCATTTAAACGTTGCAATTGTTGAACATTTAAACGTTGCAATTGTTGAGGATTTAAGCGTTGCAATTGTTGATGATTTAAATGTTGCAATTGTTGATGATTAAACGTTGCAATTGATAAACATTTGAACGTTGCAATTGTTGAGCATTTAAACGTTGCAATTGTTGAGGATTTAAACGTTGCAATCATTGAGGATTTAAACGTTGCAATTGTTGAGGATTTAAGCGTTGCAATTGTTGATGATTTAAATGTTGCAATTGTTGATGATTAAACGTTGCAATTGATAAACATTTAAACGTTGCAATTGTTGAGCATTTAAACGTTGCAATTGTTGAGGATTTAAACGTTGCAATCATTGAGGATTTAAACGTTGCAATTGTTGAGCATTTAAACGTTGCAATTGTTGAGGATTTAAACGTTGCAATTGTTGAGGATTTAAATGTTGCAATTGTTGAGCATTTAAACGTTGCAATTGTTGAAAAATTAACCGTCACAATTGTTGAACATTTAAACGTTACAATTGTTGAACATTTAGCCGTCACAATTGTTGAACATTTAACCGTCACAATTGTTGAAAATTTAAACGTTGCAATTGTTGAACATTTAAACGTTGCAATTGTTGAACATTTAAATGTTGCAATTGTTGAACATTTAAACGTTGCAATTGTTGAGAATTAGGTCTCGAGTAATTATTTGTTTATTATTGAGGAGCTCCAAGCGAATAACTCAGTTCACTCTCACCAAATGCAAAACAACCATCAGCGGTAGGAGATCAAGTTTAAGAGTAGGAATTTTTTATTTGCGATCAAGTCAATTGTGTTCAGAAATCCCTCACGGGCAATTTGAGTCAATTGAGCTAAAGTAAGAGTGACACGTTGTAAATGTTGTCCTTTGCTAGATCTGGTGGCACCCGAGCACCATTTTTGTACTTAACAAATAACGTAGGCATTACTAACAGTGAAAAAAAGAAGGAATCACTACAACTGGAAGCAAAGTTCTCGCAATTTAAACAACTCTAAGAGGCATTTCATATAATTATACTAAAACGACATTACTTTCTTGACAACCTAATATATATATGCATGAAAATTAGGGTGGGAAAAAAATCTCGCATGTGATCTAAATCCTGAAAACTATAAAAGGAAAATAAAAATCTTGAGTTATTTTTATTTTCGATTTTTTAATATATTTTTTCAAAATGAAAACTAACGAAGGCATTGCAGTGTGAAATAGGGGATGTGAAAATGTATGGCAAGTACGAGTACATAACCTAAGTAAGACATAGCACACATGGATTTACATGTGTTCTATGGATACGATGCCAACCAGGCAAAGTTGTGTTTCTTTAAACTCTGACCACCCTGTAGGAAAAGGAGTTGTAGAGTGGTGACGTCATTTCAAAGTGTATGTAGCACGAACACCCCACTTGGATGCAATCCTGGGAGGTGTTAAGTTCCAATTCAAGTTCCGCTTCCTAGCTGTTGCATGGACCGCAACCCTATTTGGGTGCTATAAAATTCCCAGCATGCAACAGCCTCCCTCCACTCTAACCTAGTCCTTCTCACAGGACAGACTCATATAAGGCAATACCACAATTAATTGTGGCAACGTTAACGGGATCCTACGGCACAAGCTGTAGGATCAAAAACTTTCTCCCTTAATCTCCCGGGGAGCTATAAACAACACTAACTATATATACGCAAAGTTTCAATTATTTATATGATGTAGTTCCCCCCCCCCTCCGTTTTTAACAGCGAAATAAAACGTTTAAAAATAACTTGTCGGGAAACATTTAATTTTGAAAATGCCAATATGATTAGTGCGACAACCTCCCTGTCTTTCATCGCTTTGCCCTAGATTAGATATGCCCTAATTTCACCTTTTTAAAAAAAAATATCCTTCCATGGTCTGTCAATATTTTCCCTTAGTTCTTTTTCAGTAAATTTATTACCCATGAAGAGATGCCCGTCCTAATTTCACTAATATATATATATATATATATATATATATATATATATATATATATATATATATATACACACAGTGGACTGGGGGTTATGTAATAAATGCGTTCCTGAAACTATCATTAAGTCGGATTTAAACGTGTTTATTCTATTAAATGAACATATGAATGAGTCACGTATGTACAAGGCTTTATCTTCCTATGCATACACTGTATAAAATAATTGAAAACACTTGTCAATAACTCTTTATTTCAGGAAACTCTCCGGTAGCACTTGGTTCGGCACTTGCTGCTTCGCCCATCACTTTTATATTGTGTGTAAATTAGTTCTGTTTTTAAGCACAATTAAACTAAGTCATGCTTAAAATTCCCGACCAAAACTTCCCTCTTTCCCCTCGCGCAATTTTCACATCATTTAAAACACTGGCGCTAAACTTAATGAGATACTATGGTCCCCAAACAAATAACTAAACTTTTTCCGTCGCAATTATCAAAGCACTACGCTGCCCCCCCCCCTTAATGATTGTAGTTTTCACTGGTCCACTATATTCACATGTTTTATTATGATATCTTATCTTTGCTTATCGTGAATATAGTCGAACGACTGAAGTTCAACGATTTCCCAATAACAGATGGCGTTTCGCGCCTCTCCGAACTCTTAATAACATCCACTTTCAGCTCCAAATATGTTCTTCTCCTGGTGGGAGGCTCACCTTTACTTCCACTAGAGCAGGGATTCTTAATCTGGGGTTCATGGATGGGTTTCAATGGGTTCGTGAGGGTCAGATGAAAAAAAAAATAAATGGATGGGTTTCAAGGGGTACATGGGGTCAGATAAAAAAAATGTTTCCCATTAAAATAAATGAAAGAAAACGCACCTTGCCACTGCTTATAGAGATGGCCGCTAGGAGTCTCTTGACTCGCTGTTGGGCCGGTTGGTACATGTTTACCATTAAAGCCTGCATCATCCTTCTCTGTGTCACAGTCATCCTGTGCCACTCCATAATACCAAGTGCCATTTCTCATTTTCCACCGATTTTTAGGGCTTGATTATCGTCTCCTATACAGGTGAGGCTTAAATGACCACGTTTTCTTTCAGTGTGGCTGAAGAGTGGCATGTCTAGTACCGTGTGTGAATCATTATGTAGGGTTGATTTTTAGCTTGAATCACTTTCTCAAAAATATAATATCATTAAAATTTGAATTCTGTAATGTGGAGAGAGAGAGAAAGAGAGAGGGGGAAGAGAGGGAGAGGGAGAGAGAAAGAGAGACAGAGACAGTAGGCTACAGTTTCTGTTCAGTTTGCGTCAGCTGTAGAGAGAGAGAGAAAGAGAGAGACTTTTGTACAGTTCCTGTTCAGTTTTTGTCAGCTGCTAAATGTTGCCAGATTATCATTCACAGCTATATTATCCTTTCTTAATTCCTGATCGGTCACACACTATCATTCGTAAATAGTGCTGGTGTAGCCAGAAAGAGACAAGTGATAATTACATAGTTATTTAGTTTTTAGTATTTATCCTTTACTTGCGTAAATGCAGTTTAGAGCATTTTAAAATCATAATTCTATCATTACATATATATATATATATATATATATATATGTGTGTGTGTGTGTGTGTGTGTGTAATCTAATTATGTATTAATGTTCCCTAGTTACTGTTGTCCATTTAGGTAACATTTTTTTTTCTGGTTTTGCAGGGCCAACTCAATCTGGAAATGTCAGAGAAGAGGAAGTACAATGAAGCATACACATCATTTGGTTTTACATTCATCACAGAACGAGATGGGACACAAAAACCGCAGTGTTTCCTGTGTGGCAAGGTTCTTGTCAATACAAGCATGAAGCTTGCAAAGCTAAAGGAGCACATTAGGTCTGTTCATCCTGAAAATGCTTTAGACACCATTGATATATTTCGAGAGAGGAAGGCTCGATTTGAGAAAGCTGGAACTTTACCGAATCTTGGATTTGTTCCAACAAAAACATCTTGCCTTGAAGCATCCTACAAGGATGCCCTCGTATTGTCAAGCAAAAGAAGCCACATACGATTGGAGAGACCTTGGCAAAGCGATGTGCCCTAGAAATGGTTGAGCTGATTTGTGGCTTGGGAGAGAGGAAGAAAATTGAAGCAGTGCCTTTGTCAAATGATGCCATACACTCCAGAATTGTTGACATGTTTTCTAATAGTCTGAAACAAGTAATGGAAGAATTGGCAGCTACACCATTTCCTATCAGCATGTAACTGGATGAAAGTACTGCTGTCTCTTAGTGCAGCCAGCTATTGGTTTTCGTACGTTATGCCCATGTTGCCATCAAAGAAGCATTTCTATTTTGTGAACCCCTTCTGGAAACTACAAAGGCCACTGACATTTTAGAAATTGTGGATCGATTCTTTGCCAAAGGTTACTTCGGCTCAGAATACCTCAAAGTTGAAACATGGGTTCGTAATCCGTATCTAGCTAACATAGACTGTATCAGTGATGAAGACCTTGCCAAAGATGACCTCATTGACCTGAGGACAAAGGAAATCTTACGAAGTGAATTCAACTTGAAGAGTCTTGGAGAATTCTGGTGTGCGTTGGACACAAGCCTACCCTCGTCTGGTCGAGCGAGCTATGAGTGCTCGGATTCCATTTGCTACTACGTACCTTTGTGAATCAGGGTTTTTAGCACTTGTTTCCATCAAAACGAAAAGTCGAAACAAATTGGACGTCAGAGATGACATGCGTGTCATCTTATCAAAGACCACTCCACAGTTTCAGCTTCTTATTCAAGACAAACAAGAACAACCGTCTCACTAAAATAAACTAGCTAACAAGAGACAAAGTAGTATTTGTGGCATATTTGAGCAGGATAAAAATAATTTTGTTTAATTTGCACAAGATGACTGTATTTCTTTTATTTGAATGAGTAGAATTTACTTTTAAATTAAAAAGGAGTGAGTTATTTGTTAAGATTGTTTACTTTATCTATACTTCTGTATGCTATAGGCCTACATGTATGAGGCAATCATAATTATATTATGTCAATAAAATAAAGTACATATATTAATTACATGCAAAGTTGTTTTTATGACTTTTATGTGAAAATTTCCTTGGAGGGGGTCCATAGCTTTCATGACCTTCTTAAAGGGGTCCATGACTGAATAAAGGTTAATAACCCCTGCACTAGAGTTACATTAAGGACCAAATTTATCAAAAAGTTATGCAACCCCTCTCCCCCCTAAAAATGGGTTTAAAATCAATTCGAGTTTACGAACGAACACAAAAACACATTTATAAGGACAATGGCGTTAGTATGCCGCGCGGATGTCACCCGACCACCGAACACGACGCCGATTGTTTCACGCAAACAACGAAAAGGTTCGCCGTACGTTAATAAAGAACAGACGTACTTAAATCGCATTTCTAATTTATATATCGTTATGAGTGCCCCGTACGTAATTCCTAGGGTCGGATCGTGCCTAAGCAGGGGACCGCCTGTATTTCGTTGGCATAATATCTCTATAAATGAATCCCATATGCAATAGTCTATAGATTGGTCACCGAATTAAGGTGGTATTCAACCTTTCCTATTTAATAAAGGACTATGTGTTCTATAAATAATTCTGGCTCGGTAATAATTATGTTTTTCGAAGGTATCTTGCAGGATTAATTTTAAATTTAATGCCCTCGACTGGCGACTGCCAACAAGGGCCTGACCACCCAAATCATTAACATAATTTTAGGATAAAATTTAAAAAAAGACCAGCAAGAAAAAAAGGCTCAGTCAGGCGCTCTGGAGAGGCCAGCACCCACAAGGGGGGGATACACACCCCAAAGTAAATACTGTAGAGGGGGGGCTTCACATCAAAAACTCGATTAGTCCGCAATCGGGATTGCACAAAAATGTTCTTAGTACAAGGTCCATGCGGTAGCGATCTCGCTTGCCCTGGTACCGTGAGGGGTAACGTACGCAAAGCACCTCTAGACTGGGGAACCAAGCAGGTGTGACAGTAGGGTTCAGGGGAGCGATTCCAATACCTCTAGGACACTCAAGGCGCACTGTGATTCGCTATAAAACAAAATCAGGTTTCCGAACCAGACACGGCGCGTAATCTCCCATACTGATCGGTGTATAGCAATAAGCTTTCCAATAAGGACAGACCTACCGCTCAGTAGAGACTTGTCCACCTTAAAAAAAGGGGAAGGAGATGCATTGAAATCGAGCCCTTCCGGATTTGGAGCCACCCGGCTACACTGGCATGGTTACAGGGTGACGCGACATGGGCTCGAAAAAATATGAACGAGGTATTCCAGGTGCTGTGGAAGCTTTGGGAGTAGAGGGATAGCAACCATCGTTGAGGTGTTGCCCTCCAGAGTGGTGCCCTGAGCAGAACTGATGGAACCACTGGCACGAGAGCTAACATCGAGCTCTCGAATAAGTTGCTTTGACTTAATCGCCAAAGGTTTCGAGTACGATTGGCCTCTCACGGCGGCATAGACACCGTCGAGATCAGCTGGGGAGAATATGAGAGCCGTTAGTAACCAAGGGATACGCTGGGTTCGCGCTTACAAGAACAAATCTATCTGTGTACGCCTTAAAGCGAGCGTTGACCTCTTCAGCATGAGAACGAGGCAATCCACGGGGAATACGCAGGAAGGCACCGATCGCCAAACAGAGACTAATGTGGCGGATCGAGTCCGCATTCCGCAATTTACTCTCGGATGTCGATGCATAAAACTCGCATCCGTAATTCACCTTAGAACGAACAAAGGAGCAGTAGAATTGAATAAGATTAGTCCTATCAGCACATTAAGTGCTAAACGCCGCTGAACAGAGTGTCTATGGAGCGGGTACAAGAGACCCTAAGGCTGTGAATATGCTCATCCCAGTTGATGCGTCCGTCTGAAACAACACCTAGGAAACAATGCGATTCTACCACATCCAAACGAGCCCAATTTAGCAACAAATTCGGGTCGTAGTAAAGCTGTGGATGGCGACAGAAGTGCACTACCTTACTCTCGGCCAAGGAAAACGGAACTCTGTAGGCTTCGGCATAACGAGAGATTGGGTTCATAGCCTGTTGGAGTCGGACGCTCCAACAGGCTCCCAGATGCCCAGGATAGGCATCTGGGAGGCACCAAACGAGATTGGAGATCGAATACGGAGGGTATGGAAGAGGCGAGAACATCTTCCGGCAGCACAGAGGTGGCTCTATTGATGCTGAAGGTTAAAGTGAGTAACTCTGAGGGTAACCCCGCGGGACGCCCTCTTCCTGCCCAAGTGAACCGATGTGTTCACTCTCGTCTCACCCGTAAGCGGAATCGACGATCTTGTAGACACTAAGACAAATTGGGAGGCATCACCTTGCCCCATAGTATGAAGTCTCCACGATACCGTATAGCCATGCGCAGCATAGGCCTACTCTGGATTGAAGAACATCGTGGAGGTGTTGTTTAAGAAGTCAGGCACCGCAAATAAAATTTTCTAGCCGGAGCAGTGCATCTGACGTGGAACTTGCGAAAGCCGCACTACAATGGAGACAGGCGATATCCACTGTCCAAAAAATAAGCTAACCTAAAATCAACTAATTTCCCCTTTAATTTACACATGAAGTTTAGGAAATTGGGCGGAAACCGACCGCGTTAGTGATCTCTCTCCATCTTGTGAGAAGTAAGCACGATAGTCATTCGCCAGATCGTGTTGAACAAAGCTAACAAAAATGGGATGCCTCGTTTACCCAGGAATCGAAACATACCCTACGGGATATCGTCCGGAGTAGGGACGGTATCCACGCAAGAACGAGGGCAGAATGCAGCTCCCTGTCTGTAACAGACCGTTGAAGGGTTCCCTGCCTCTGAAGGTGAAGTTCAGTTGGCTCCCTTCATCGAACGTACGACCTGCTTCAAATACTCGCGGAGCAGAATTGCGGCTCGAGAATGCGGTTACGAAGGATTCCACCAAGGACTCGTGGTCCTGGGAGAAGTATACCGAATTCTTTGACATGGTTCCAAAGCTCAGCAGGAAGTTCCCCCACCCCCTCTCTGCTAATTAAAGATACATCGTGCTCCGCAATTGTAAGGGCGACAAAGTTTGGCGCCCGTTTGAAGTTATTTTCTCGTCTCTAGGCCTGCCCCGTTAGTCGAGACCCGCGCGCGCGCTCGATAATTATTCCAGAAAAGTGGCGCGCGAATGAGGCTATTACGTCACAGCACCCGTATAAAAGGACGCTTCCTTCTCTCGAGAGGAAGAACCGTTCAAGTCCGTACGGCGAGGACTCCTTGTTTTATCTCCTGCCAGTTTGACACTGACCTGCTGTACGAGTGCTACTCATCTTGGACGTTGACAGTTCTCCATTCGGGAAGTCTGAAAACCGTGGGATTGTTTTGGCTCTCCCCGCCCCTCACTTACCTTTTGTGTCACTCAAGATTATCCCCGTGTGGTATGCCGGTCCCTCGGCCGTACCAACTTCGGAATCCCTCGTCACCGGGATCTATCACCGCCTCCGCCGTCGCCATCCGTGGATTCGTCCTGCGTTGTATTACCCTCATCCGAGGTGTCCCTCCACTGCTCCTGTATCAGGTACTTGGGAATAGTTCTTTCATTTTGCGCCCTTACTAGGCCTCCGAGTAAGTCTCGAGTATCCCTCCGCATCGTAGGAAAGGACGTAAGACGGGGGGGTTATTCCGTGTGTACCTCGTACTCGAGGGGTGAAGCCTATTGTTTCTCCCTTAATTAATATAACGTGAATTCTCCGTAATCGTCCACCCCTTTTGTATAACGACTTAGGTCGTTTGTGGCCAAGGTGACTTTAAGTTATTATAAATCTTATTTTGTGTTTATCAAATATAGATTTTGTATTTATGGTCAAGAAGTTCTTTTTATTAAATTACAAGATTAGAATTTTTCTTGCGTTTCTTTTTCCCTCGCTGATACTCAAGGCCCCACCTGGTAACCAACCGTAACTTACATTGTGTAGCCTAGTGGCACGACCTTTTGTCCTCCTCGAAACGAACTTTGTTTTCCTTCTGAATAAATATTCTGGCGACCTTGTTAGTTTGTTAGATATAAAGGGACGCGTGAAGTGAGTTCCGCGTTTGCCTTTACAGCAACAAACCGGAACCCGTCCCTCGCTCGACGAAATTCACAAACAGTGAAAGCGTGCGGGTGGCACTTATAGCGCGTATATGCATATCCCTTCTCTCTGAGGGTCGCTTAACACTCGAACGACCACTAAAGAAGCGAACGGCGTGCAAAACGGCTAGACGTCCAAGAAATGGTAGTCAGTCCCACAGCAACGAAGGTGCCGGATAACTCAACCGCTTCATCAACCGACCTAAACTCCGCGACTAAGAAAGAGAAATCAATCCTTTCCCTGAATTATGGCCGCCACGCCCGATCCAAGCAACATCGATGTGGTTTCTCAGGCGGCAGCATCCAAGAAAACGTTATTTGGATTGGAAATTGATCACTGCCATGAAGGCCATCGACCACCTCCACCGAAAATCAAGCTCTGCGTTAGGAGAGTATAGGGTTAGATCGAAACAAGAAAAGGAAGCGGTTCTCGGACAGCAACAAGTGAATTCATCCATAATTTGGACAATGATCTTATGCTCTTCAATTAGGTCGTATAGTCCTCCCACTGTGGGTGCCTACGTTCAAATCATCGAGGAGAAATGGCCTCGGCAACCTTTCAACGGTGCAGCGGAAGTCCGCTGACGGTGGACTATACAATGAAACTCTAGAATATATCTATCCAGATGTAACTGCAATACCACTGGCAGAAAGGTATTTAAAGCCGAAGAGAGAACGGATATATGTGCGTAAATTGCGCATCCACTTACCCAACCCCAATCCCATATTGGTGGAGTTACAGAACCAACAAACTTCGGGAGAGTGGGCGGGGACACGCGATTAACATGATCTCTTGAAGACAAACGGCTAAAGATGAAAGGGAGGAGTCGAGCCTCAGCAGCCCGAAGTCCAAGCCAATTCCAATGAAGGAAATGGCCTTCCAGATCTATAGAGTGGGTTGTCGGGGGGTTCCTGGAAGTGAAAACCTCACGTGAATGGCCGTGGCCTTCCTCAATACAAATACCAAAGGCTGTTGGCATCGGAAAGCGCTTAATAGGCTTACTGAGTGAAGGCTAGTCAGACCTATAAGCCTTTAGCTCCTGCCTAGAAAGCTTTGGCAAGCGGGACAGCTTTGAGATCGGGATGCCCTCGTAATATGGAAGGGTCTGATTTTCCAAGGTGCTTGGCAGGGGCGAGGGAGCCAAAGAACTCTTGTTGATACCCTCCCTTCAGAGAGCAGAGTTTAAGAACTCAGGGATGGCCTCAGTACTATCTTGCAGGGTTTTGCCTCTTCTGAGTCTAACGACTCGGTAGAGGCGCGGGGCCACTTCGATTTTTATCAAAGGGTGGGGGCCTGGTTTTAGCCAGGAAGGGGCTCGAAACCGTATTGCCGTCAGCTTTACCAGGGTGTAGCACGGGGGAGGTAGAACGAGCTGAAGGGTTCTAGCCTGATGTAGTTGCCATGCTCGGAAGCCTGAGAATACCAGGAACAGAGTGTGATTTCTTAACCTTAGAGGTATAGGGAGTCCCAGATCGCGCAAGGCGCCACAGGACCAATTCCTTGTCATTTCGAAAAGAGATTCGGTCCGCAGGCTTGCGAGCCTGGACCTTCTCAAGCAAGTAGGAATCGCATTGCTTCAAAGAAGCAAGGTGCGACTCATTCCAAGACCTTTGAGCAATTAGCATAGATTTCGAGTTGACTCGAGTTTACACGCCAACAGGTTCCATTCGTGTGTCTGAAACGGTGTCACAGTGGTAACATCGCGGTAATGGCAAGAATGCCTATACGTGGTACGGATGGCAACCAGCTCGCACCAACTCAGGGAGCTTGGCACGAACGAGCGTGACGAAGAGTAAGGGGATGAGTCTCGAAGCCCCTACTTCTTTCCTCCTGACACGCTCGACCTAAACCCCTCTCTAGTAGGTTAGCTCTTCTCTGATCTCTTTTAAGGAGTAGTCAACAAGTGTTCCCTCCCAGAGACCACTCCTTTCACTAAGATCATTGTAGAGTGCCGTATCATATGTATAGGCGCGCATCGTGTGGCCGAAGAGCACTTACAATGGCCGCCTCGGCATGGTCAGCCGCAGTCGCAAGAAGGGTCCCGTCCGAGGAATACCGAAACTATCTAATGGTTGACGCTGATGGAAGCTGAGACAAATTGACAGCAGACTCCTATCGGTAGAATGGATACCCAAATAACATTTAAAGCCGGCGAGCTCAAAGACACTGGGTAGCCCATCGATGAGGGGCTCGAAGTCACCGAGGCTCTACTCACCTTTGTCCTTTAGGTCTCCCTTACTCCATTTGAGGGAGCTCCGTGGTCAGACGTGTTAATCTTCTTGGCCTGGTGCCTCTCCTCCCCAGTGAGGAGAGAGGATTCCCAGGGGAAAGGGGGGAGGAGTGGAAGGCGGGAAATGCACCCTTTTCTCCACCTCACGAAGCCTGCCTGTAAAAACCTCGGCCCGGTCCTTCTCCCAAATGTATAAGGACCTTGCCGCTAGCGGGACCAAATCGAAGGAGGGTCCTTCTTGAGCAAGAGAAAAAAATGCAACGAGGACGAGGGGCAAAAAGAACGTGAAAAAAAATGCAACGGTATTGAGGAAAAGAAAAAGGCACTAAAAAAAGCAAAGAGAAAAAAGAAAGAAGAAAGGGATAGAGAAAGAATGCGTGTGTGAAGGCATCATAAATCGTCGTTAGCAACCAACCATCCCAGTATTTGATGTGCAAATAAGGCAAATTAAACAAATACACCATCAATAAAGTACTGGCGACAATTCAAGAGCATGTGAAAAATAAAGGTCCTTCGCACACCCGCACTCAAATATAGGACTCAAGATCTCTTCTAAATGGAGAAAATATTCCATCATTAGAGCTTCCAACGCGCCTAATTAAATTACACGAATTATAATTATAGTTAGGAGTCCAATTTCTTCTACAATTAACTTTTTAATTAGATTTTTGTTATATATTCCCTTTTATATTACCACAATTTGTGTTAATTACATGATAATCTCTCCATTCTCCGGTCTACAGTTAAGCCGAATGAAACTGGTTCCGATTCTAGCAAAGTGTAGCAAAATCGTGAGTGGTAACTCGCCAGCGCAGTGAAGAAAAATCGTGAGTGGTAAGTAGACAGCAAAGTGAAGCTAAATCGTGTGAGGTAAGTCGTCAGCTAAGTGAAGCTAAGTCGTGTGTGGTAACTCACCAGCGAAGGGACGCTAAATCGTGTGTGGTAAGTCACCAAAGAAGAGAAGCTAAATCGTGTGTAGTAAGTCGCCAAAGATTGAAACTAAATCGTGAGTGGTAACCAGCCAAAGAAGTGAAGCTAAATCGTGAGTGGTACGTAGCCATCAAAGTGAAGCTAAACCGTGTACGATAAGTTGCCAGCTAAGTGAAGCTTAATAGTGTGTGGTAACCCGCCAGCAAAGGGACGCTAAATCGTCAAAGAAGTGAAACTAACTCCTGTGTGGTAAATCGCTAAAGGAGTGAAGCTAAATCGTGAGTGGTAAGTCGCCTGATAGAATCCCGATTCGGGTTGAATCCTTGGAAACTGCCATACGCCACATATAGCTCGTGGTTGCGGAACCCAAGGTAAACAACGGCAGGTCCGCCCCGAGAAATAAAAGGCCTTTTAAATGAGTGGATATCGGCAGTTAATGTCTAACTATTTTTCAAATGAGGGGATATCGGTGGTAAAATGCCTAAACATTCTTTAAAGGTGCGGAAATCGGTGGTAAATACCTAACCAGTTTTTGTTGTTGTTTTACATGATAAGAATTCTCATCGTTATTTACATGGTCTTTCAGTGGCTCAAGTAGGTGTTTATTTTTCCACTCAAAATTGGTTCTCTTGTGAGAGAAGACCTAAAATAGGTAACAAACCCGACTGAAAATAAGAAGACAAAGCTCAGTAGAAAACAGCTGGATGAAGCACGATTATAGAAGCCGAATTGGCTTATTTCGACCATATCAGAAACGCAACATTTTTCGAGTAAAACTAAAAAGAAAAAAAGTCACATTTGAGCACAATTGGCAAAATAAAAAAATGGGGGGGGGGGGGAGAAAAGCCCAATAAAACCCGGGTTTTATTCTGTTTTTTTTTTGTCAAATCATTGAAATAACCTAGAAAAAGAATAGCTATCTTTATTTTTATATATTAATAATTATTTAGTTTAATAATTGTATTGTAGTAAGAAAAGACACTGATGGAGAATTTTGGGTACCCATGATCGCCATAACCTGTAGAAGGAGAGATGAATTATGAGTCAGTATCAGAGAACAAATCTTAATTTGATACACATTTGTTTAAATTATAAACATAAATATGAATTTTGAATAAAATAATGAGTAGCGCCCATTTCTTGAAAAAAAAGGTGTAATTTTGAAAAACCCGGGGTTTTTCAAATTTAATTTGAAAAAGCCCCCCAAAAACCGATAATAAAATCCGGGTTTTTTAGGGCTGGGTTTTTTTATTTAACAACCCTGAATAAACCCACCTTCTAAGATTAAGACCGGTTAACTTTAATTAAACCCCCTCAGAAACACCGCCTATTGTGGTCATCTGCAATTTACACAGGGTGCGGCAGAACCGATTGAGCAGTTTTGAGGAGTCACTGCTCGGGGGGGAGGGAGGTGTCTCCTTGCTGGTTTCCGAGGACTGGTTCGCTCCCTTGGGCAAAGCCCCCCAGGGCTCCCCTCGGGAATATACCCCCCCCCCCAAATATGGCGTACCGTCTCTATATACCCCCCCCCCCTTACTTTTTTATAACTCCTTAAAACTGCTTAATCGGTTCTGCCGCACCCTGTACTTGCCGTGATTTATCTATTTTGGTAAAAAGAACCAACCATCTTTTGAGTACTACGAAAAACCTAACTTAAGGAGGGAAAAAGAACGACTTTGAAGCTTGGCTTGGCTTAGTTTTTATCTCAAAGGGACAAATGATAATGCTATAGATGCTTATAAACGTACAGAAGAGATAAAAGATTATAAATAAAAAAAAACATTTAAAAATGAACTAGAATTTATACAAAATTAAAGGAACCGTACAAATTTATATGAATTTTCTATTGTCACAGCCTGTTACGAATATTGCGGAAATGAGTCAGTCTTTAAGTAAAGCCTACCTCTCATTTTGATCAGATTGCAATAATCTTAGTGGGAAAGTTATATATTTTTAAGGAAAAATGAAAAAGCATGAATATATTCGTTTAATCCTACTCTTTGCATATTCCTTTTAATCCTGCCCTTTGAACTTTCCTTTTAATGCTTCCCTTAAAATATTCGTTTGAATGGACGAAAGCTGGTCGGTGTCTACCCTGCGATATTGTCGCTGGCCAATAAAATAGTTGAGCAGAAGCTGGTAAAGAGAGGTAACGTTTAGAAGGAATAAATCGTAGGTAGTGGCAACCTAATTCGAGACTAAGGGGGACACTGGAGATAGAAATGGATTGGGGACTTCGCACTTTAGAATACAGGACTCACATATGCGAACTTTTCCCCCTCCCTCCGACACACACACACACCCTACTCATTCACTTAAGCATGTCTTCACTTCAAAGTTTATACAGTGAGGCGAGGCAATTATTTGCACACTTGAATTTCCAATATTTCTGTGTATATAAAAATTGCTAATAAACAAAATTTAGCAGGCGCCAAAAATTATTCAACCAGTCTAGTTACATGCGAGAATATTGGTATTAAAAACAAGAAATCTTATAATTTCAATGAAAAGGCTAAGTTTTAAGATTCGAGAAATTTATAAAAACGAAACTAATGTAAGCTGCCGAATTTTAGCACAGTCATTCATTGATAAGCATCCATAGAAGAAAGACGTTTGCTTTGAGCAATCCCGAAGGTCAAAGAAGTTCCTCAAAGCTATTCGATAGCAAATAATTAATCTTCATTTAGATGGATTATCCTGTAGGACTATTTCTGAGCGAGTTAAAGTACCTTATGCAACTGTAGGTTCTATAATTCGAAAGCATCGCGAGTAAAGAGTATTCAATGATTATACTATGAAAGACCTACAAAGTGATCTGGAATTGTCAGGGATTAAATTGAGGAAAAGACCTATTAGGCTCCAACGTAATTATTCGGCATTGTTTCACTCACCGCAAAACTCCATTTCTTAATAAAAAGCTCCTAACGAACTATTTAAAGTTTGCTAGAGAGCATCTTGTAAAGGGAAGGGAAATTTTGAACAATGTTATTTGGGAAGATGAGACTAAAATATAACTTTTCGGTCAAAATGATGCTTAGTCACGTTTGTAGGGCAGAAGGAGCTGCCTATGATGATAAACGAGCTCTCGATGTATTAATTTCGAGCGACTTCAAATTTTCGAAACTGCGTCCAAATAGGTAAAAAGGTATAGTGAACACTCGGTTTTATTGCGAGAAATTTCGAATATAAGATTAAATAAATAGCTTCATTGTTTAAATCAATCGTGAATCCAGTGGAAGATGCAGCTCAGTTCTGGCTTCATTATATTAAAAATAAAATCGCCACATTGGCAAGAGAGCACAGCGAAGGGCGACAGCTAAAACCTGAGCTGCGAAAAAACCCTATCAAGGTAAATTCGAAGAATTGAAATTGCCCTCGCTAAAGATACGCAACTTCGCAGCCCCTTGATAGAAGTCTTCAAAATTCTAAAAGGTTGCGATAATATAAATTTTGACTCATTTTTTTTATCATGTTGAAAACAGTCTAACAAAAGGCCATAAATTGAAATTAAAGTGTTATGAAACGGATAGAGGAAGGGAACCTTTCACTTATAAAATTACGTCAACTTGGAACACGCTTCCAGTTAATGTATTTCAAATTACGTTAATCAACATGTTTAAAAATAAATTGGACAAACACCTATTTACTTATTAAATACTCAGAATAAAACATTAGTATCAAGTTTGTTTGTTTCTTTTAATGTAAATGCCACCCTCCCCCCTTTCTCTACGATTGGCCAGAGAACGCACCTAAGGGTCTTTGTTGATAATGATTCTATAATTACATTGTGAATTTAAATGATGAAATAAATTTTGAACAATGAATGTCCATTAATAATGCTTTGTGTACTTCCCTTTAACGGCTTTTGGAGCGGCAACGCGCCCGGGCATAATTAATAAGTTCTGAGATTAGCGCTTCTGGCATTTACGCCTCTGTTTGATGTTTGACATTTTAATCATGTCACCGGTTTGGACGACTTATTAAAGTTTTATCCAGTATCCCCCACACATGTTCTCTCAAAATCTTGAGAGGGGACTGACTAGGCCAAGGAAGTTTTTTGATGCCGCATTGGTCCTCTCATTCCTTTGTTCATTTTGAGCTATACCAGGAAGCCACATGAATAAACAACTTTCTTTTTAAAGCTGATCCTTTGGAAACACTTTAAGAATAGAAATATATTTTTCAGAGTTGGTTTTGCCAACACACAACCAATTCTGACCTTCCATCATTCCGAATTGCTCTTCGGACCGAAACAGGAGAGCCTTCATGTTTCACCGTTGTTTATGTCAAACTCGTGAATGGCTAATCTCCCAAAACTTACTCATCCACTGTCTGAAAATTGAGTAAACCTTATAATTCGCCAGGAAATAATTAAGCTCTGCCAAAATTCAAAAGGTTAGGTTCATGTCTTCAACCCACTCATATCTCTTCTTAATATTAGTCATAGTTAAAAGAGGCTTCCTCTAGACTGTACCGCCATAATATCAAAGAGAGTGTTGATAATTTAGTGCTGTTCTTGGGCTAATCTGGAAACTTTCTGCCACTGAGGGTTGTTCTTAATGGATCTTCAAAAAACACGAAAACATCTTTCAGATAACTTCGGGGATGTTTTTCCTTTGCTTTAAATTGAACTGTAATTCTGTTAATAGAAGAAATGTGTATTCCAAGATTCCTATCAAATTTGCCACAGTCCACCATCAGCTTGAACGATTTTCCATCCTCTTTGGAAAACTGAAATTTCGTTGGAATTTTGCTTTCTAGACAGGTTTAAGAATTACAACCATTTTGTCATAAATTTGTTGTCGTGTATTTTCTTCTTGCATGTATCTCTATATCTTACGATTATCCTACTGGCATGGGACCGGGAGGAAGCACAATCCTCAAGATTTCAGCTGCAGCATCGTTTCCATGCTGCACTTGATAACCCCTTACGAGGGGGTGTATTCTACCTCGATCTAGGGTACCACGGATGTATCGATAAGATATGGAAACGGCTTGCAACATAGACAGACCAGTAGGCGACCACGGGTGCTTAATGATCGTAACCAGGGCCGACAGGCTAGAAACGTCCGTGGTAACAGACAAGCAACACTGGCTAAAATGGCATCCACATGCAGTAGTGGGTACTAGAGGCATATTCATCAGGTCAGTTCAGCCTTCTTTACCTTCCTTGGTACATAGGAGCAGATGAATCACCGGAGGACCTCTTTTAACTACACGACATGGGGTACAGAGCCGCACCTGGCTCGTGACGTCGTTAATTGGACCCTGGATGATTGCCAACATGTGACCTGGTCCGATGAGTCACGATTTCAGTCGTATCGAACTGATGGTATGGTTCGGGTGAGGCTAAGAACCTCACGGACCGCGGTTATCCACAGGGCAACGTGCAGGATGGGGGTCGTTCCATACTGGTGTGGGGTGTGTTAACGTGGCAGGAGTTTGGTTCGATGGTCCGCCTAAACGTCATTAACCGGTGACCGCTGTATTGAACTGTTCGGTGAGTATTTACATCAATTCATAGACTTAATGTACCCGAACGACGAGAGGATGTTCCAGCAGGGTCAAGGAGCATTCTGGAGAGTTTCGACCAATGGTGTGGCCATCGAGTTCCCCCGACATGAACCGGGCCGTGGTGTCCCGAGTCTATTCGCACCCAAGATCCTGCACCTAGAAATCTCAAGGAACTATGGACAGCCATCGAGACGGCATGGGTCAGCATCTCCCCAGGGGGTTTTCCGTCAACTTATGAAATCGCTGTTACGTCTAAATGCTTCACTTCGGGGGGCTAGAAAGGGGTGGAGTTCTACGATACTAGCTATCTAACCTTATCTGTTTATATGTTTATTTGGTCGCTATAGACGGTAACATGTCTGGACTGATTGAGTTGAAATTTGGCAGAGGTTGTAAGCTTTTTTTTTTTCTTTTTCGTTTTAGGAGCCGATCTGGCGACTGTCTACTTGGGCATAAGTCGCCGTACTCACCAGGACAGCTTAGTACTAGGTTACTTTAGAATAACAAAAACAAACAAACAACAACAACAAAACACAACGATAAAAAAGAAAAAAAGGCAACCAGCAGGAAGCAAGCTCGAGCGTCGGGGGAGGTCCGCCTCCCCCCCCCGGGGGAGGGACGTGCAACCTACAGACAAAACAACAACAACAAAAAACCCACCTAGTTAAATAAACGGGAGGCCGGCCTCCTTCAAAAAGTCAGAGTCTATAATTCATTGTGCACGAACTCGTCCCGAGTATAAGGGACAAGCGGTAGCGACCTCGCTCGTCCCGGTACCGGGACAGGTAACGTGGGCGAAGATCGCCCACACTGGGTTATTCAACAAAAATGTGCCGTACAAGCTATACAAGCTTTGGGAGCAAAGGCATGGCGACAAATAGCCCAATGTGGTCCCCTCCAGTGTGGCGTCCTGGGCAGAATCAGGGACGCCACCGGCCCGAGAGCTATACCTAGCTCTCGAAGGAGTTTCCTGGCCCGAAACCCAAAGGGCTTAGGGTATGACTCGCGTCGCTCAGCGACATAGGCACCGTCGAGATCAGCTGCGGATGCAGTGAGAGCTGTTGGCGACTGAGGGAGGCGCCGGGCTCGCGCGTACAGGCGCGTGATGCACTGCACGCGGCGTAGAGCGAGTGGCATCTTCCCAGCATCGACCAACAGGCTCTCAATGGAGGAAGTGCCAAAGGCACCGGTCGAAAGGCGAAGGCCGGTGTGGTGGATAGAATCCACCTTCCGCAATAAACGCTCGGCTGCGGATGCATAAAACTCGCATCCGTAGTCGAGCTAAGAACGAACAAAGGATCAATAAAAAAGTAGGGCAGTAGCTCTATCAGCGCCTCAAGCGCTGAACGTCACGAAACGGAGAATATCCATGGCGCGGGTACAAGAGACCCTAAGGCTGCGAATATGAGCCTCTCAGGTCAGGCGTCGGTCAAATACAAGACCAAGGAAACGGTGCGATTCAACCACTTCCAGGCGCACCCTATTAGGAAACAAATCTGGGTCGGGGTGGAGCCGTGGATGGCGGCAGAAGTGCACCACCTTAGTCTTGGCCAAAGAAAACCGAAACCTGTGCGCTTCGGCATAGCGAGAGACGCGGTTCAATGCCTGTTGGAGTCGACGCTCCAGAGTTGGCATCTGGGCCGCGCCAAAAGAGATCGAAAGGTCGTCCACGTAGAGCGTAGTGAGAACATCTTCCGGCAGCACCGAGGTGATGCCGTTGATGCTCAAGGCAAAGAGTGTAACACTGAGGATACTTCCCTGCGGGACACCCTCTTCCTGCTCCATTGGACCGGGAAGGGCTCCCCCTACTCGTACTCGGAATCGATGATCTCGCAAAAATTCAGATATAAACATTGGGAGAGGTCCACTCACCCCTCATCGTGTGGAGAGTCTCCATGATACCGTATCGTCCTGCGGTATTATAGGCCTTCTCCAGATCAAAAACACCGTGGCGTAATGCTGTCTACGAAGTAAGGTCTCGCAGACAACATTTTCCAGTCAGTCGGAGCCAGGCCACCGACGTGGAGTGGAACTTGCGGAAGCCGGAATGTGCAGAAGACAGATGGGCTCCGATGCCCAGAAAAGGGCTAATCTAACATTTACCAATTTCTCCATCAACTTGCACACGCAAGAGGTTAGAGATATTGGGCGGAAACAAGCCGGAGTAGAGTGATCTCTCCCCGGTTTGAGAAATCGAGCACAGTAGCGATTCGCTAGGAATCCTGGAAGAGACCCTCCACCCAGATCCTGTTGAATAAATCTAACAGAAAGGCCATGCCTCACTCACCCAGGTGTCGAAGCATGGCGTACCGGACATCGTCCGGGCCATAGGCGGTGTCCGCGCACGAAGCGAGAGCGGAGCGCAACTCACTCACAGTAAACCTGTCGTTGAAGGGTTCTCCGCCTCTGGAGGTAAAGTTCAGCCGGCAGGCTTCCGCGACATCACGACGTGTATTGAATGCTGGCGGAGGAGCATCCCGGCTTGAGAATGCGGAGAAAGCCGGCGCGAAGAATTCCGCCACGGATGCGGGGTTCGAGATTGCGGTCCCATTCTCCTGGAGAACGGGAGGGGGGGGGGGGGTCCTGCGAGAACTTGCCCCGAATCCTTTTGACTCGCTTCCACACCTCTGCTAGAGAGGTGTTCCCGTTAAGTGAAGACACGTATGCCCGCCAAGAGGAGCGGCGGGTGTGCTTCAAAATATACCGTAACCTAACCCTAGACCGACGAAATTCAGCGACAGTGAAATCATTCGGACGGCGCTTATAGCGCATGTAGGCATAACGCTTCTGCCTGAAGACCGTCTCGCACTCGGCTGAGCACAATAGGAGTAGTCGTCGTGCAAAACGGCCAGAGCTTCTAGGAATAGTAGTTAGGCAGGCAGCGATGAGTTGCCGGAGAAGAACTCAACGGCCTCATCTACCGATCTAAACTCCTCGCCTGAGATAGAGAATTCAGTTATTTCCTGAAATGCAGACCACCGCGCTCGCGCCTAGCACCAGCGGGGCGGTTTCTCGGGCGGCAGAGGACCAGAAAATGATATTTAAAGCGAAAGCGATCACTACCAAGGGAGTCATCGACCACCCCCAATCAAAATCAGGCTGTGCATCCGGAGAGCACATAGATAGATCGAGGCAGGAAAATAAAGTGGTTCTCTGGCAGTTAAGCGTAAACTCATCAACATTTAGGACACCCATCTTAAGCTCGTAGATCAGGTCGGCAAGGACTTGACCCCGGGGATTAATAGATTAGTCTCCCCAGATGGGGTGTCTACCGTTTAGATCTCCGAGCAAGAGAAAGGGCCTCGGCAACCGTGCCACGACGGAGTGGAAGTCTCCCGCGTCGAAGTCAGCTGACAGTGGAATGTACGCGGAAATAACAATATACCTCTTATCAAGGTGCAGTTACACAGCTACTGCCTGAAAAGAGGCATCTAAAGCGAGGCGAAGAACGGATACATAATGCCGGCCGGCCTCCATCCCGTGGCGGTGGGGTCGCAAAACCGTTATACCCCTTGAGGGTGGGCAGGGGGCATTCGCCCAGAATGGTCTCCTGCAAAAAGATAGCTAACGGGGAACGGGAGGGGACGAGCCTCAGTAACTCGTCCCAGTTGGCAGAGAGTCCGCGGCAATTCCACTGAAGGAATATGCCCTTCAGGCTTAGCTCGGAGGAGATTTGGGGGCCTTCTTCGAAGAGAAGACCCTCACGGGAATGGCCGTACGCTTCCCTGAGGCAGAACTCCGGGCGCTGTTGGCTGGACAATGCGCTGAAGGAACTGTCGCCTTCCAGGACTTATTGGAAGAAGTTGGGCTCATCATGGGAGTCTTTTCCTCTCTCCGCCTCGAAACCTTAGGCGGGAGGGGCGGCTTCGGAGGCAGCGGGCCCTCTTTTGGAGGATCCACCTTCTCCGAGCCACCCAGTCCACCACTGGGCGTGGGCGAAAGAGCCGAAGCTCTTTTGGTGCTGTCCTTCTTTCGAGGAGCAGCTCTAGGAACCCCGAAAGATGGCCTGGCAACCAACTTCAGGGGTGTTGCCTCCTGTGAGTCTAACGACTTGGTGGAAGCGCGTGGCCGTTTCGCCTTACGGGAAACGGTCACGCTGGGAGAAGGGGGAGCCCTGGTTTTAGCCGGGGCTGGGTGTGGACCCTTTCTGTCGCCAGATTTACCAGGGAAGCGCCCGGAGTGGGTAGAACCCGCAGAAGGGTTCTGAATGGGCGCAGACACGACCGTTCTCGTAGGCCTGGAGGGAACAGGATCAGAGTGTGTCTTTTTTCAACATTGAGGCATAAGATATCCCAGGCAGAGCCGGGCGCGACAGGACCAAGTCCTTAGCCTCGCGAAATGAGAGACGATCCTGAGCCTGAACGGCCAGAATTTCCTTCTCAAGGAGATATGCACCACATTGCTTCGAAGAAGCGGGGTGCGGCTCTCCGCAATTGACACACTTGGCCACACACGATTTAGACTTATCGTGTGTGGCCTTAGAGCAACTTACACAGATTTTGGGTAACCCCGACTTGCACGTCAACAGGGCGATTAGTATGGCCGAAGCGGTGGTAGTAATAGCACCTCCGCGGCATGGCACGAATGCCTTTACGCGGTAGCGGTAGCGGTAACAAACAGCACGCACCGACTCAGGGAGCTTGTCACAGTCGAAGAGTATAGGGGTGGGCCTCGAGGCCCCTCCCTGTTTTCTCATCGCACGCTCGACCTTGAGAGCCCCATGGTCGGTGAGCTCTAAGGTGATGTCCTCTATGGAGTAGTCAACGAGTTCCCTCGCATAAACTACTCCTTCCACGAAGTTCATGGTAGAGTGCGGCGTCACACTCACATGCGTGCCATCAAGTGTCCGAAGGGCACTAATCATGGCCGCCTCGAAAAGATTTGACGCATTCGCTAAAAGGCTCCCGTCCGAGAAACGGGTCACCTTTGGCTCTCTACCAATCACACTAGCTAAGGCTCTCCTCTGATGGATAGCGTTGCCCTTAGCACACATGTTACCATCAGTGGAGCGAATAGCCAGGAAGCGCTTGAAGCCAGTTGGCTCGAAAACGCCGGGTAGTCTCTGAATGAGGGGCCCCGATGTAATCGAGGCTCCGCTCTGCGCACTTGTTGTTGTACTTGTACTTTTGGCCTTTGTCAGGGACTCGGCACCCGAGGGGTCAGAGGGGCCGGACGTGCTGATCTTGGCTTGGTCGCTTACCGAAGTAGCAGACCCATCCGTCTCCGCAGCACCTGCGGATGGAGAGGAGCCCAGAGTCTTTTCTTTTTAGGAGAGGATGGCTGGGAATGAACCCGCTTCTCCTCTCCGCCGGCAGGAGCCCCCACCCAGATGGACCGGCCTCGGCAAGGTCCTTCTCCGAGATGAAGAAGGTCCTGGTGGTCGCAGGGGCACCGGCCGGAGGAGATCCCTCCCCTCCTTGTACCTCCTTGGAGACCTGAGCCGTTTGAGGAGGACCTTGCATAGGGGCAGACTCGAATTCGGTGTTTGGCGCCGAGCCCGGATTCGCCCCCATGGAATACCCTACCGTCTGAGGCTGGGTTGCCTCAATGACCATCTCTATCTCGGGGGGAGGGACTCTCCATTTGGCTATCCCCCCCAGGACATCACAAGTCCCATTAGCAGCGGTGTCACGAGTCGAGTATGGGGAGTCTCAGGCCTCGACTCTCGCTAGGTTTAATATTCGAGCCAGCAGGTCTTTTGAGGGAAGCGACCGATGGGTCCTGACTTCCCTCTCCCCCCTAAGGGGGTTTTCCTTACCAAGCCGCTTCAATGGGGAGCGGTCGGTTATTGGCTGTCTGCTGGCTTTCTTGGCAGTCCCCTTGGAAAGTAAAGGGAGGACTGCCGCTGGAAAGAGAGAGACACCCGAGGGCATCTCCAGACAAGGGAGTGATGGGGAGTCCTCTACACCCGTAGGCAAAGGAGAAGAGTAAGCCTTCTCTGTGGTCAAAGAATTTTGAAGGTTCCCCTGTGAAAGCACAGGGGGGCTCCACTTTTTCAGTGGAGCTGCCCGAAGGCGGCTCCGTCGATGGTGAGGGAGAATGGGGAAGGTTTTTTTTTTATTTTCATCATCCGGGTATGGGGACCCTATTCTTTCTGCGGGAAGCAAACGCTAATCACCCCTCGCAGTGGCCCGCTCTGCGAGGGGTGCCGCCATTTTTGGCCACCCTCTTGCCTGGTGACCTTGCAGCCTTTCGGCATGGCGTAAAAAGGATAGAGTATGAAGTGAGAAGGAAAGAGGATGTGAGGAAGGTATGGGTGGGGATAAAGCAGGTTGTTAAAAACCCACCATCCCAAACCGGAGCTCAGTGGTTAGGGAACATTGTCCCCTTTCCCCTCTGCCCCGATCCGCGATAGTTGGCTGAGAAGGAGGTCAGCATCTACCCTGTGAAAATAGAGGCTGACCAGAGAAAGTTGTGGGAGAGGTTGTAAGGGAGAAACACAGGCTGTCTGAAAGAAGGAGAAGAGAATAAGCTGGAGCCGGACGGGGCGCTGAGTCCCGTCAGCACGGCTGCCAGGAAGGCAAATCGCCGCGCCCCTTACTGGGGGTTATAGGCTATGTTAGGTTCAGCCAACCGCCATACATTATCTCCCCTCGGGGGTGGAGTGGGGTGAAAACATGTTATGGGTCTGAAAATCCCGGGAGCGGAAATTCAAGGTTCCTTGTGAAGTCCTTGAAAATGGGGAGCCCGACCAGGTCAATTTTGACCTCAGAGGCTAAGTGAGCCTTATAGAAAGAAATAATGATCGATCTATTTCTATCTATAAGACACTCGATCTGTTCCTGTGGCCACAACTCTGTTCGGTCATAACTAAGGGTCATTCACGCATGCGCGTAAACTGCCGGGCGTACGATATGAAACGTTTACTCATTCTAAGTATATTATATGAGTAGATATATGTATGATACTATATGATATGAGAGGGAGAGAGCGCAACTCTCCTGAATCTGCATCCATACCACAAATAATAATAATCAGCAAGTATAGATATTTTTGTGTCACAATATTGAAACCATATGTATCGTATTGAGACATGACTTTTTATCCCGGGCAACGCTGCGGGACCTACGCTCGTACATTTTTAATCTAAATTGTCCCCCGTGCAATGCCGAAACGTCAGTTGGTCCAGTTGATAATAGTCGCATAATTCCAAGCAAAAAGAGTACTGTTGAATACATCCTTGGCGGAAGCTGCTGGCCTAATGCATTTTTTTGTTTTTAACTCTTTGGTGTTGTCGCGTGCTCCCGCGCGACACCCTTATTCTTTTGTATTTAGGCCTTTGATTTGGGGTTTGTTAGTTTTATGTTTTGTTTCTTTTACTTTAGCCTAACATTAACCTATAAGGTAATTACGGCGACTTATGGCTTGTAGACAGTCGCCAGATGGACGCTGAAAAAAAAAGAGTGCAGTATTGTTGCCATATAAAATCGTCAATATTACTATAAAAAAATTCAAACTTTCCTGCGATATTTTTTTTATCGCAGGAACGAGTAGTACCTGCCAGTCTTGTAGTTGGTCTAAATGCTGTATCAACATTACATGTAGTGAGAATGATTTTATGTGGTTTTAAAAAAAGTAAATCCGTAGACATTTCGCAGGAATTTGCCTCGATACAGCGACCAGTTTTCTTTAACGATCAAAATCCGTTTTCTGAATTCTTTGTATCCACTCATTTTTTTTTTTTTACTTTAAAAAATTGTAGAAAAAAAAAATATTTAAGGAAAGTTTGAATTTTTTATCGTATATTTGCCAATAGATTGAGAGAAAATAAAATTCGGTAATGGAAAAATTCATTTTTAAAAGGGTATAATCAAATTTTAATCTCAGTCCGTAATTTTGGCCACACAACGATAACAGGACCTAGCTTAACTTGGAATCCGAACCATGGGGTTCTACAACAGGGATGCAGTTGCTAAATCAACATGACTTATGCGCATAAGCCCCACACATTCACGTAAACGCTCTTCATACATCTACATAACTAAAAGTCAATCATAATCCGACTATTTTCTCCCTCTCTCGCTCGGTACGACTAAGGGGTAGCATATTTACAGTATATCTGCAACTGTAATTTAGTATTTTTACAGTATATATGCAAGTGTAGGGTAGCATATTTACAATATATCTGGAAATATAGGGTAGTATATTAACAGTATATCTGCAACTGTAGGATAGTAGATTTACAGTATATGGGCAAATGTAGGTAGTAAATTTACAGTATATCGGTAACTGTAAGTTACTAGCTTTACAGTGCGTCGGTGACTAGAGGGTAGTACATTTCCAGTATATGCAGATCCCATTGGAAGAGAGCTCGTTTGTCTTTTCAGTTTGCCTTAAAATTTGGCTCTATTTCTCGAATCCGCTCCATCTATTTTCACCGATCCACGTTTCTCATTGATTTAAATTTTCGTGCAACGTGAATAGAAATACGTGCGCCACCTCAGCAGGTACACATACAAACACATCTCCATATATAAATATATACATGGATGCAGTAGTGCATAATGCAAGAGACCTCCTAAGGTAAAAAAGAAACAACCCAAACAGCGCCTCGTTATAACTCTAAAGGTTGCCGAGTCAAAAGAGCGCGTTTGTCCTTTCTTAGCATAGAAACGAGGTTTCTTTTCCCTCGACTCACCAATTTCAGCTTTCCAATTGGGTGAAAAGTCAACCAAACCACCAAAATGTAGAACGAAAATTCGACCCATAGTTTTTTTTTGTGAAAATAAGAAAAAAAGTTCTAAATTTACGCCAGAACAAGAAAATAAAAAGGTTTAGGAAGACTTACAAATTCGTCCCTAAAGTCTCTAAAAAGTCGCCCCAAATCATCACAAAATCGTTGAAAGGGAGGTTCGGTACAAGAAGGCAAGGGTAAACGGATGTAGGGGATAGAGTAATATTGACAACTGTATGGTAATAAATCTACAGTATATCGATGACGGGAGGGTAGTAAAATTACAATATCTCGGCAACAGTTGGGCAGTAAAATTACAGTATCTCGGCAACAGTTGGGCAGTAAAATTACAGTATATCGATGACTGAAGCGTAATATTATACACGACTAGAAATCTAGAGTGGGGCATCTATTTGAAATTGAGAACATCACGAAATATAGAACGTGGATGAGAGAATTGGTGAAACTTCATCCTTGGATGACTTGGCGGGAGACGTAAATCAAAACAAGTTCGCACATAGGAACAAGAGGGACCGAGAGTATACAAACGTTGAAGCCTCCGTAAAGGAAGCTAAGGTACGTTGAACGAAATTCCTACGTTCGTATATACGAGATTGTGCTCTATTATATGAACAGATTAAAAGAGGGAGCGTTTAGACCCGAGGAAATGTCCTAGTGAGGCCTCAACTAACTCCAGGGTCGATCCCGAATGAATAAATCTTGGACATCAAAGATCATATGGCTGGGCGTCTTTCCACAAGTCTGCAATGGCCATCGTCAGTTGAATAAGACGTGTAGATATCCTCAGCTTCCTCCTATAAGCCCCTTTCGAACCCAAATTAAGTGCCTTTGTCCTTCTCGGATTAATAGCACTATTTCTTCAATAAATCCGACCGAGAACCGCCGAACCAATTAACAGCACGGCTGATGCCAAATTCCATCAAGTGGAGAATTCGATGTAATGGCAACAACATTACTCAACTCCGCTCACACCATAGAAATCTTCTTATCTCACTAAATAAAGAGGATATTCCACTCACCCGCTACACAAAGCGGAATTTTCCGAACTTGCCCACTACACAAAGTGTAATTTCCCAATTTCAAACACTATAGAAAGCGGAATTTCCCCCCAACCTGACGAACTTACAAAGCGCTTTCCCACCCTCACTCACTACACAAAGCAGAAATTTCCAACCTGACCCACTCAACAAAGCGGATATTCCCACCCTCACTGACTGACTGAACAATGCGGACTTTCCCTCGCCCACTCCAGAAAGCGGAACTTGTGGTGGAGCAAATGCGAGTGTTTGTAGGACACATTCTCCCACCCCCTTTCTAGCAGGCCTCTCCCTCCCTCTGTAAAAATGTGTGTGTGAATGGGGAGGGTTTTTTTTCTATAAATATATAATGGATTTCATGTTGTCTAAAATGTTGTTTTTTTCTTTCCAGAAGCCACTCTGTAAAATATATATCTAGATTATTATTACTGCCTTTTGGAAAGAGTGGCTGGGATCGAAAAGTTTTGCAGTAACTTAATTAAAGTTATTGTACATCCCGTTTGGACGGAAGAGCTTTAATAGCCTCAATTCGCGACCGGATCGCATTAATATTAATAAGTTGGGCTCGGAGGCGCCAGGCGCTTAATGCGCGCACCCAAAATTTGGTCACATGAGTGACAGTCAGCAAGACTTTCCCCGGGGGACTCCCAAACTGAAAAACGTGTTACCACGTAAGCAAAAGGCCTCTTTTGTTGTTGATTGTGTTTTTTTAGACCTCTTGTGTTCGATTGTGTATTTGTTTTGTTTTTAGTTATATCTATATATATTTTGTTGGGTGATAGGATTGATTTTTTTTGTATATATTTATAACGTGATTGCATAGTAAATTAATCTCAAACATATTTAGCCATATTTTTGGAAATAAAGAACTGTATATACAATGTTTCATTTTTCCCTCGATTTCTCACGTCCGACTTAGTGTAGGAAGCGGGTTTGATAGATTGGGGATAAAGAATAGGTTCGGTGCCCGCTACATTTGGCGCCCGAATAGGGACGTGAGATCTCGAAACCGGGAGCGTGACAGGATTGGATTGCAGTCCGTCATCTGATTGGACGCAGTTGATTGTTTTTTTTCCTTCTGTCTTTTCTCAATAACCTGGGAGGATGGCTTCTGTGGAGCAGCGTTTCCATGATGAGATTGTGCGAATGAGGCTGGAGTTGAGACAGAAGGAGGAGTGTACAATGTCGAGGGCAGTGATTGGTGGACTGAAAGGTGATATAGTGGGTATGAATGAAACGACTGTTCGGATGAAAGTGGAGATGGATGAGGCAAAAGGAGGTTGAGAAAAATGCAGGACCTCTATAACATGATGAAGGGGTTAGAACCGGCACCAGGACCCTCGAACCTGACCCATGCTCCGACCGAAGGGAAAAAGACTCATGGGATGAATAGGAGTGTGTGTGAGTCTAGAAAGGACAGGATGATTGTGAGTGGTAGGAAATAAGGTGAAGGAAAAAGAGTGGGAGGTACGAAGGGAAGGAAGAATGGTTTGAATGGTAAGGATAGGAAGAAGAGAGGTAAGCGTGTGGACTCTATTCGGATGAAGAAGAGAGTGAATGTATGATTGGCATGAGTGAGAGTGAAATGAATGTGGAAAAAGGTATTTTTTTATTTAGTGAAGTCCCGAAAGTTGATAGATTTAAATTTTATGGTAGTAAGGGTGTGGAAGAGTTCTTCGGGGAGTTTGAACGCTATTGCAAGCTAAAATACCCGGGGAATAAGGGTAAATGGATGAATGTTTTAGGGGAGTGTTTGGATGGAAAAGTATTAGAACTCTTCCGACTAATAACGAGTGTGGGTGAACCGAGGTATGAGGTGGTGAAGGAGAGACTGATTGGGCAGGTGAAACGAATGAAAGAGTGTGAAGTATAAAAGGGTGAATGGATTTGAGAAGGCTCGCATGGCAAAAAGTGAAAGTGTGAATATGTATGCGCATAGGCTTGAGAGTATGGCAAGAAAGAGGTATGGTGATGATGGTGATGATACGGTCCCGCGAAAGAGAAGTGAATGGCTGAATGCGAAGAGAAAGGAGAAAATGAGGCTGACGGGGGAACGGTTGATATGGGAGGCTGTCTTGGAACTGCTGGAAGACGGGCGATTTGATGAAGAGTGATTTGGATGAGGATGGATGGTATAGTGTGAATGTTGGTGGTAGGAAGCACAGGAGCTTTCCTCCACCTCGGCAGTTTGGTAGCTATCAGGATGCCCTGAGGGCTACCCCAGCTGGGGTGATGTCGAGCTTCCTGGGCCGCCAGAGTGGACGGATGAATGGGGGATGGACAAGTAGTAGGGGACAAATAGCTGGCGTACGAGCGAATGGGGGTATGAGAGAAACCGAGGTATGTCCCAGCAAATGAGAGGCCGATTGGTGTGAAAAAGATCGAGGAATGTCGTAGGTGTGGAAGGGGCATATGTTGGCGGAATATAGGTGGGCGTCTGGTGCGTGTTTTGGGTATGGTAAGAAGGGGCATATGATAAAGGATTGGCAAGAAAGTGTGAGAGTGTTTCGAATGGAAAGAAAGAGGTCATTTGAAGATTGTCCGAAGTTGAATGGAGGAGCGAATGCCGGAGGGAGTGGAGGATACGCATGTGTTAACTGTGGAAAGGCCGGTCACTATGCGAGGATGTGTCGTGACCAGAGGAATGTATGTAGTTATTGTGCGGAGGAAGGGCATTCGAGTGAAAGGTGTTGTTGGATCAGACTGAGAGCGCAAGGTGTGAATAGAAAGTCTGAGTCGGGAAACTGAATTATGAGAGGATACCTGGTGAAGTATCCTCTGGGTGCGTGAATGTGAGTGATGTGTTGGTAGGTCTGTCAAGTGTCCGGTAGGAAGTATGAGTGTCTGAGTGGAAAGATTGAACTGAACGGGGTTGAGTGTTTGGCTTTGATAGATTTTAGGTGAGAGAAGAGTTTGGTATATGTGAGGGAGTCCCCACAGGAAGATCTTTAGCAGAAAGGAACTCCCATGTGAAGCAGAAGGCTCGGCTAGGCCTAAAGTGGTAAGCCTACCCCCCGATTCACCTTTATGCGGGCTAAAATAGCTCTGCAAGAAGATTCGAGGCCCTTCGAGAGTAGAGCTGTTTCCCGCTAACCCCAACTCCGGGCAGATCCTCGGACATAAATAACGCTCGACTCCCCGGAAGAGAGACAGAGTTGAGAAGTCTCGCCAGAACCCAGAAGATTTCCCCATGGTTCCAAGTCAAGTGCTAGCAACAAAGCAAAGTGACAGCTGGACTATTTTGTGTATTTGGAATTAGCCCCAGCCAGGAGGTAATTCCACTGAACGATCGCCCCGAGTGATTTTCCCGACTTCTTTCATCAACTCCTGTCGAAGCCCTCCTTATTTCGGGTAGCCGAAATACTCTCCCTTGGACCGGAAGTTAACGCCCCCCCCTTGCTTTTGGAGAACCGTCATCACTCCAACCCCTTGCTCTGAAATCCGAGCGGTCTCACCTCACGTACAGAAGACATCCGTCAGCCAACCCACCTCCCCCCTTCAGTAACCCAATTGAGTTAATCTCCCCCCCCTTCGTTTATTGATGTAATTTTTGCAAGTTATTTCTCTGCTGTAATTTTACCCTTCAATTTTCTTATTATTTTTTTGTGTAAATAAAATTCTATTTTTGTACATGTCACTTTAAATAACCTTGAAATTTGCCATTGTCCATAATTTACCTGACCTCGTTGCACTCTCTCGTTACTCAGCTCGTCTGAACGCGTGGTTTTGCGTTTCTTTTGTCGGTTCGCTTCCCAGTTATTGGTCCTCTCCCATAGATATAATATGGTATTGATATAATATAATGTCATACCACGACAGTATATAAGGATGTGTATGACAAGTTGAGTGAAAAAGCCCTCATGTCCTGGTCTGAGTGTAAAGGTAGTTTAGTAGGGATTGGTGGTACGAGAGTACCTGTGATTGGTATGGTAAGGAGTAGCTGTTCGAATGCATGGTATGTTGATGAATGAGTGTGAATTTTCTGTGATTGATAAGATGAGTAGTGAGTATGGTGTGATTTGAGGGTATGATTTTATGAAAGTGAACCGTATGGTTGTGCATCCTGCGAGTGATCAGATTGAGAGAAAGATTGGTAAAAATGAGGTGTATAAGTTGTATGTAAGGAAACATGGTAGTGTTTTGAGGAGTGTGTTTAGCGGTATTGAGGTGACTGCTCTATAGAGTGTAAGGCTTGTGAAGGGTGAAAGGGTGTCTGTTAGAGTGAGTTGGAGTAGGGATGTGAGTCTTAATGTGGGTGAGAACACTGTTATTGGATGGAAAGAATGCGTGTTATAAGCTAAGGCGTTTTGCTTGTGTGTTTGGTGGATTGATAAGAAGGAATGCTCCTTTTGTATGTGTGCAGGCAGACCCGAGAATGAAAGGGCAGGTGAGGGGGATCCAAGTTGGAGATGTACTGAGTCACCTCTCCATTGTCAGTGAGGTCGGTATGGATGATAGCACGGATGTCAGTGTAAATTTTGCGAATGAAAAGACGTGTAAATGGACGTAAAATGAAGTGGAAAGGATGATGAAATTGGATCAATGTTTGACTGAGTATGAACGAGAGGATGTGTATTGAATGCTGTTTGAACTAAAGGGGGTCCTCAGTAAGGGCGATCTGGATTTGGGGGTTGCGAAGCTTCCGGAATTCAAGATTGTCCTGAAGGACACCCCAATCTGTCAGCGGCCAAGACATTTCCCGCGGCCAGTTGCTGGTGAGATTAAGGAGCAGTGTGTGGAATTAGAACGACTGGGGGTGGTTGAACGAAGTGAGAGTGCATGGAATAGTCCGATTGTGCCTGTCCCTAAGCCGGATGGAAGATTGTGACTTGTGTGGATTATCGAAAGGTGAACAAAAGGACTGTGAAAGAAAGGTTTCTGGTGTGTGTGGTATATGAGTGTATGTATAGTATGCATGGGATGAAGTGGTTTACTAAGCTGGATCTGGTATGGGGGTATTACTAGATGCCCATTGCTGAGGAGAGCAGACCGGTGACTGCTCTTTCCTCCACGAAGAGGCATTATCGGTTCCGGAACATCAGCTTTGGGTTGGCTAATGCTCCCAATACCTTCCAAGGGGCAATGAATGTTGTGTTGAGTAAGTTTCGAGTAAGAATGTGATTGTGTTTATAGATGATATTTTGATTATGACAGAGTTTTGAGGAGCATATGAGATTGGTGAATGATGTATAGAGAACCTTGGAGAGTGTTGGTGTGAGGGTGAAAGTAGCGAAGTGTGAATGGTTTGTGAAAGAAGCGGAGTTCCTTGGGCATCTGGTGAGTGAAAATGGGTTGCGAAAGTCGCCGAAGTATGTTGAGAAGGTGCGAATGTTTCCGAAACCGGTGACTGTGAAGCAGCTGAAGTCGTTTCTGGGTTTGATTGAGTTTCAGCGAAAGTTTATACATGATTGTTCGGATATGAGTAAGCCGACTGAGTGGATGGACAAGAAAGGTAGTACGGTTGTCAAGTCGAATGATTAGATGAATGAGGCATACGAGAGACTGAAAGAGGCAGCGGCTGAAGATGTTGAATTAGCTTACCCAGATTATAGTGTAAATGCTAAGATGCATGAATTGTATACGGATGCAAGTGGGTACTGTATGGGAGGTTTTCTGATGCAAGAGCAGAGTTTGGATGGAGAGAATGTCAGGCAAATAATTGGGTATGTATCCAGGGCTATGAATGCGGCAGAGTAAAGTATTTGACTGTGGAGCGAGAGTTGGCTGCGATAAGGTATTGTTTTAAAGTGTTGTGTCCATTTTTGTACGGTGTGAGGTTTGTGATCAAAACAGATCACCAACCTCTTGTGTATTTGCAACGTATGAAATGGGCTGATAGTAGGATTGCTAGGACTTTGGAGGATTTGAGTGATTTTGACTATGTGATTGAATACATGCCTGGTGAATGGAATGGAGTGATTGATTTGATGTCAAGGTATCTTGGTACGAATGATTAAAATATGTGTGGAGTGAGTGATCCTGAGTATTTGCCGAAAGAGATTATGAATGGAAAGGAGAGTAAGGGTGGTGGTCATTCCTTGTTTGAGAGTGTATGGAATGGTTTGCAAGATTTGAAGAGTGGTGGAGTAGATGTGAGAGTGCCCGATATTGTGGATGACTTAAGGAAGGAGGTAATGAGTGAAGTATGTAGGAAGCCTGAAAGTGTTGGTATGGCGGGGGTGCGAAACTTTATGAAAGAATTGAGAGCGATGGGTATGTAAGGGGCCCCACCGTTTCAGGAAGTGTTGATTGTAGTGAGTCGTTTGTATGGAGTGATTGTTTATGTGCACTTTGGTGGTGAGAGGCCGATTGTGTACAAGGATGAGAAGATGAAGGGTTTGAATCCTAATGTGGTACATCTGCAATGTTTGAGCGGTGTTCACTGCAATTGGGTGATTGAAAAGTGTTCATATATAAGAGAGAAGAATGATTGTCTGGATGAAGATGAGCGTGTGGTGAGTGATGATATGGGAGTTAATGACAGTGTGGATATCAGTGCTGATGTTGGTGTGCTTGTTCCTTCGGTGTATTGCGAACATGGAGGATCTGATATAATGGAACTGAGAGTTTTTTTGTTTTTTTTTAATTTTCTAGAGCCCATCTGGCAACTGCCCACTTGGGCATAAGTCGCCGAAAAACACGACAGCCTAGAACGAGGCTACTTTAAAATAAAAATATGAAAACTTAACAATCGATATAAATTGGAAAAACTTAACAATCAGGAAGCAATCTCCGGCAGCGGGGGGAGGTCTCCCTCACCCCGGTGCAGGAGAGTGCAACCTACAAACAAAACAATAACAAAAAAAAGGAACCTTAAATAAAGGGGAGAAGCCCGGCCTCCCCCCAAAAGTCAATAAGTCCACAAGTCAATGTGCACGAATCTGTCCCGAGTACAAGGGACAGGCGGTAGCGACCCCGCCCATCCCGATACCGGGACAGGTATCGTGCGCGGAGATCACCCAGACTGGGATATTCGACAAGAATGTGCCGAACAGTCTGGGGGACGACGCAGTCGTTGCAATAGGGCGCAGGCGAGCGCTCCATCAAATAGCGATGCGTCACACGAGTGTGTCCGATTCGGAGACGACAGAAAGCAACCTGAAGCCGCCGCGGCATTGGGGGATAGGTCCATGGGAACAGTCGCGGAAACTGAGAGTGAAAGTTGGTGAAAGGTTCTTCTGTGGTTTAATTGATACTAGTGCACAAGTGTCATTAGTGAACGAGAAGATTCTGAGTAAGTATGATGAGTTTAGATGTTGGAGCGTAAGCCTGTGAAGTTACAGATAAGTGGATTGGGGAATGGAATGATAATGGCATGGGATAAGGTTAGTCTGAGAGTGAGTTTGGGCAGTGGTGTGAATGTGAAGCATGATTTTGTGATTCTGAAAGATAAGCAAATGCCATGTTGTTTCTTGCTTGGTGTGGACTTTATGAGATTGAATGATTTGTCTTTGGATGCTGATAAGAATTGTGTTATGAAAGGTGAATGTGAGGTGATGAGGTTGAATGAGTGTGCGAAGAATGTCAAATTTTGTGGTATGATCGAATTGGTCATGAATAATGAGAATGAGATTTTAAGTGATGATGATATTCTAGAGATGCAAGAAATGTGTTCTTTTGTCAGTGAGTTGAAGAGGTGTGTAATGACGCGTGTTGATTTGAATGAATGGCCTGAGTGTTTGAGTGATTTTAAAAGGTATGCCAAGGGTTTTGTTGTTTGTATTGATGTTGTATATTTTGTGAGGCATATGAAGGATGGGGATGATATGTATGTACCTGTGATGTCCTCGGTTGGTATGATTGGTCTGGTGAAGGTTGTGCATAATAATTATGGGCATATGGGTAAGTATAAGTTGTGGGAGTGTATGAAGGAGCGTGTGTTCCATCCGTTTCTGAGAACTGCTGTGACTGATGTTGCGACTACGTGTGAAAGGTGTCAGAAGCGAAAGGTGCAAGTGAAACCGCGGATGTTGAAAGTTGATGCGAAAGAGCCGTTTGAATTGGTAGTCATTGATTGTGTGTCTTTGCCGCGTACGAGTGCTGAGAATGTTGGTATGGTTGTTATGGTTGATCATAAAAGCAAGTTTGTGAAAAATAAAAGGAGTGTGTGGTTGAGCAGTTGTTTTTACCTGTGTGTGTATGGGCGTGAATTTGCGAGTGAAGTGCTTGAGCAAATGTTGAGAGAGAATGGTGTGGAGCATGTGAGGACGACTCTTGTATGTATCGTTTTCGAATGAGTTGGATGAGCGTACAATTAAGACCTTGTGTGATATGTTGAGAATGATGAGTATGACTTTAAGTGACTGGAGTGAATGGTTGAATAGAGTGTTATAGGCCTATAATTCGACGGTTCATAGTGCAACTGTGGTGTCCCTGTGTCAGTTTGTTATGAATTTTTAAAGGTGAGTGAAAGATAGGTTTCGTTTGAATGAAAGTGAGCAGAGTGTATGGTGTGAGGCGCATGGAAGATTTCGTTCGTTTGAAATAGGTGCAAAAGTATTGAAGGTAAAAGAAGTAAAAGGTAGCTTGAATGTGTCTAAGATGAGTGAAAAGTTTGAAGGATCGTATAGAGTGGAGAGTGTCTTAGAGAATGGTGTGACATATGTTTGGGAGAGTTTGAATGAAGGTGTGATTGAGAGAGTGTGGGCTCATCAGAATCAGTTGAGGAAGTGGAGAGAACCTCCTGACTACGTGGTGAACCATCCGGCGTATGAACTGTGCAGAAAGGAAGATAAGGTGCACGATGGTGAGATGGAGTGTGATAGTATGGATCTGGCTGGGAAAGAGCTTGTCTTGGTCTCGAGGAGTAGAAAGCGTACAAAGAAGAGTGAAAGGAATAATGCAAGTAGGAATGAAAGTAAGTCTGAGCAGAGTCTTTCTGGTATGGGGGAGCTTGAAAGAGAGATTGCGTGTTTGCAGAGGAAGGTGAGTGATTGTACGTCTTCACTCCACAAATCGAACTTACCACCCCTCAGTCGACAGATCGAACTTACTGCCCCTCAGTCAACAAATAGAACTTACCACCCCCTGGTCCACAAATCGAACTTACCGCCCCTCAGTCCACAAATCGAACTTACCGCCCCTCAGTCCACAAATCGAACTTACCGCCGTTCAGTCCACAAATAGAACTTACCGCCCCTCAGTCCACAAATCGAACTTACCGCCCCTCAGTCCACAAATCGAACTTACCGCCCCTCAGTCCACAAATCGAACTTACCGCCCCTCAGTCCACAAATCGAACTTACCGCCCCTCAGTCCACAAATCAAACTTACCGCCCCTCAGTCCACAAATCGAACTTACCGCCCCTCAGTCCACAAATCAAACTTACCGCCCCTCAGTCCACAAATCGAACTTACCGCCCCTCAGTCCACAAATCGAACTTACCGCCCCTCAGTCCACAAATCGAACTTACCGCCCCTCAGTCCACAAATCGAACTTACCGCCCCTCAGTCCACAAATCGAACTTACCGCCCCTCAGTCCACAAATCGAACTTACCGCCCCTCAGTCCACAAATCGAACTTACCGCCCCTCAGTCCACAAATCGAACTTACCGCCCCTCAGTCCACAAATCGAACTTACCGTCCCTCAGTCCACAAATCGAACTTACCGTCCCTCAGTCCACAAATCGAACTTACCGCCCCTAAGTCCACAAATCGAACTTACCGCCCCTCAGTCCAAAAATCGAACTTACCGCCCCTCAGTCCACAAATCGAACTTACTACCGCTCAGTCCACAAATCGAACTTACCACCCTTCAGTCCACAAAGGAAAATTTCCCTCAGCCACTCAATTAAAAAAGGGAGAATTTCCCCTTACTCCAAAAAGGAGTGTTATCTACCTTGCTCCCCAGAAAGAGGAGTTTCCCATCCTCCTCCCAGAAAAGGAACTATATTCCCATCATTCAAAAAAGGAGGGTTCCCTACTCACTCTAGAAAACGATCTCTTACATCAGGATATAAAAAGGGGATATTCTAGTTTACCCCCACTCCAAAATGGGGAGTTTCCCCCAATTACAACTAGACTTCTTCTTAATCAAGAAAGGGCTGTTTCACAAATACCTCCCGAAAAGGGAGGGGGGGTCCGTCCTTACGCCAGAAAGGTATCTGTCGAAAAAGGAAGGGGGGGGGGGTATATTCCTCCATAACCCAGAAAGATAACCCTCCTCCACACACACACATTCTCCCCCTGCCCTTCAAACCTTCCCCTCCATTTCTGCGTCAGATCCCTCTAAAGGGCGGTCACCCGCCCCCTTCCGCCTTTGGCGACGTGAAGGAAAGGGGAAAGGGGATAAAGAATACCCCCGGAGGAAAGAGAGGAAGGACAACAAATGAAATGCGTAAAAGAAAAAGGAATAGAATAGACAAGTGTGGTATGAAAAAATAGAACAGACAGAGGAATAACAAAAAAACAACAACGAAGACAAAGAAAAACAAAACACTTTTATAATCCAACGAGGGTGTTTCCACTTAATAGGGAAAGGGGGGGGGAGTAATAGAATTATTACAGGGACTAAGAAAAACTCCTCACCCCAAACCCCCGCACACAGGGGAGGGAAGGAGAAAAATGAAGCAGGTGGTGAAAGAACTGTCGGGGGGCGGGGGAGTAGTAATAGCAGTATTATTTATTATTATTATCATCATCATTATTATTATTATACTAATAAACAAAAAAACAACGAGGGCATCATGTAGTTAGTCAAGGAGTGGCTTGTAGAGAAGGGAGGTGGGGGGAGGGACGAGGGGGAAGATTTATCTGTCTCACACTGAGGGGTCGAAAGGGAGAATGTGGTGAGGGGAAATAGAGGAGAGGAGGGGGGAGGGGTCACGTCCTGGAGGAGATCCGAGGCGGCGGAAACGGGAGAAGAAAATGAGAAACTCAAAAGACGAATGCGGAGAGACGACACAGGAAACGAGAGAGGGAGGAAAATAAAAGTAGAATGAGAAGGGGGGGGGGACGAACAGTAAAAGGAGGTAGGAGAGAAAATGAAGAGAAGGATAAGAAAGGGCGAGAGAGAAACGGGTATTATTATTATTATCATTTATCAACTATGAAGCCAATCCAATGTGGAGGCCCCGGAGCCATAGAACCTTTGTATGAGGTTCATAAAGTGGTGATGTCGGGGGAAGTGTCACTTTGGGGAAGCTGCATGACCCGACTGGTCAAAAGAGGAGACTACGTGGTGGGCGCGCAACTCTCCGTGACCTGCCCACATTGCCACGAGATGAAATCCGACGCCCATTGACAAAGTCACGGCGACTCGACGGAGAGAGGAATACCGTGAAGGGACCCCTCTAAAATCAGACCACTACACTTTCCCCACAAGTTGGGGTGTCGATCCCCCCCCCCCCCACCTCGCTCTTGTTCACCTACGCTCACGCATACACGCACGCACACGAGCATAGTACACGCACACAACGACATCCTCAGAGCAAGGTAAATATTTTCCCCAGACTTTCAAATATCCTAACACTGGAATGTCACACACACGCACACACAAACATACACATACTTTTACTCACATGCTCACACATACTCATAGACAAACGCTCTCTTTCATACTTTTTTACTCTCACAAACACATACACGCACTCACACACTTGCTCTCTCATACTATCTCACTCGCAAACGCACTCTCACATTCACACACACACACACACTTGTACTCTCACAGACACACACACATTTGCTCTATCACATCTACATACTCGCTTTCTTACACTCACACACAATCGCTCTCACATACACACACTTTTCTGGCAGTTTTTAAACCTCGACCTCCCCCCTCACCCGTAAAATCCGAACCAACGATGGCATAAGACACCTAGGGAAGAACCCTCCTGCGAAGGCACCGGCGATCTTCTCTGATCAAATATACCCAATTACGCTAATGGCGGCGGCGGCGGCGCGGAAGGCCAAAGGTAATTTTCGCGATACAACGAAAGTAGACGGGAAAAGATGCACTGGGGTTCGATGCACTGCGGTGGCTCATATATTCGAGACGGCCAATTAACAGTGCACAGCCTCATAGTTAACCTCGTGAAGAGGAAATAAACTCCATCCCGACCTCATTACTCTCAATCCAATTTAAGTCCTTAGAGAATCACCAGTGCCCCCCCCCCTTCCTTCCCCCTCCCACCTTCCTAACCCCCCCAAAACATGTCCCAGTAGAATGCATTCCACGTAGTTTTTTTTTTAACAAAATGACAGCATTATTGTTAAAATACACACATACACATACACACACAAACAAAAATTCGTTCTTTTTATGTCAGGAAAATAAAAGCGATAAATAATACTATAAAGTAAATTATTATTTTGGTTCGTCTAGAAACACAGACATTAATTTGAGTAATAACAATCAGTAGAGCAGTACAATCACTAGTTAAAATAGATGAAAAGACCAGTTAACTACCAGGTTTAAATCAGTAGATTTATGTTAACTGACAAAGCTTTATGGTGTTAAATGCCAATGTAATTGCGTCTCTCCGGACATATAAGCGAATAACCCCCCCCCCCCAAATAAAATAAACAGTTAACGGAAAAAGAAGGAAAAACTATAGTAGTAAAAAGAGAGTCATACCAAATTTTGGACAGGGAATACACAACTGGTCTCTAGAAACAAATTGATACAGCTGGTCTCTAGAAACAAATTGATACAGCTGGTCTCTCGAAACAAATTGATACAGCTGATCTCTAGAAACAAATTGATACAGCTGATCTCTAGAAATAAATTGATACAGCTGGTCTCTAGAAACAAATTGATACAGCTGGTCTCTCGAAACAAATTGATACAGCTGATCTCTCGAAACAAATTGGAACCGCTGGTATCTAGAAACAAATTGATACAAAGCAAGCAAACTACAGTACCGTCCCAAAGATTAGAGCGTCTGTGTCTCGATCACAAGACCTTCCATAACTGTAGCCAATGAGAATCCCAGGTTTTTTATTGGTCCCGAGTCTATAATTATTTAGAAAATGTTAAAAAAAACTATAAAAAAAACAGTTTGCTTTTATGTCCTCAGGCGTAGGGTCCTTGTAGCTAGAGGTCTTTTATGTTCGCAAATCTTTGTATTCGTTTGGACTTAGTACTTGTAACGGGTAAAGTGCGGTTCGCCGGGACATAACCATCTATCTGTTTTGTCAAAGTTGTGCGAGTGTTGATGTTATGGATATTCAATCTGCGTCTGTTGGTTCCTGGTGGCAGCGGGTAAAGATGTGTGTCGGTCAGGTCGGTGCGGGCGCATTAATGTTCAGATGACCGCATCGGAGCTTTGCCGGAGAGAGCATTTTTGTGACATGGGAGGATTATTTTTTTCCGAGGTGTGTGGTGTAATAACAGCCTGAACGACCTTAAATCCTCGGGGGGGGGGAGATATTATAACCCCCGCAGAGCAATTTGGTAGAGGTAGCGCAAGAACATCTAAATTTGATCAAAAAGTAAAAAAAAAAAAGGATCGAAAATCCTCCTGATACCATTTAGACATCACACGATGTATACATTCACACATCGTACAATACTCACACCGTAAAATACGCACACATCGTACAACAAGCACACATCAAAAAATACCCACAGAATCGAATACTCTCGCATCACTCATTCTCACATTAATAAAAATACAACACCGTTCAATTCACTTTTACAATCACGTGTATATACACCCACTGTGACTACATTGGTGTAAGCTCCAGGACTTGACTTCCATATGATGTACGTAAGAGTACATAACGTGTATACATGTGTAGTGGCTGGACGTTGGAATTCATTTGATGGTACGGTTGTATTTATCTGTGTGTGTATGTGTGTGAAGTTAGGGCTAGGTAAATATGTCTACGGGAGGCGATTATATACGCATGTGTAGGTGTATTGACACACACACACACACACACATAAAATCTCACCTCCCTTAAATGCACACAAAAAGTTCGCATACGTGAACAGAATGATTTGTATTTTACGAATTTCTAATACTTACTCCGAAAACGATCACACACACACACAACTCCACTCCTGTCAAGTTTCTCTCACTTGGAGGCCGGGGTATACATTAAGTTCGAACTTTTTATCAGCTTTATATTCAACAATCCAGACCAGGTCCCTTTCCTCAACTCAATGGGGCTGATGGGGTGGGGGTGAGGATGGTGGCGATATCATATAGAATGATGATAATACACCTGTTTCCCCAAGCCCACATCCCCTTTCATCCATTATTCCGAGATAATTGCAATTTTGTGAGTTTGCGACCGAAGCGGTATTTCGAAACGTTTGTTCGTTCGTGCATTTAACTCTTTTCAGTCGAAACCAATAGAAATCTAATTCCTTATTCCCCCCCCCCCCCAACGCATTAGTTGGATTTTTTAATTGGAAATCTGGAGACTTTATATAATCCCCCCCTCCCCCCCTTAAAGAAGTTTCCATTTAACAACCAATGAGAAAAATACATTTCCCCGCCATCCGAATCAGTCACTCGAGGTTTTCCCGCCCCAAATCCTTCCGAGCATTAAAAAACAAAATCCCGCCAAAATTGTCCATATTTCGCCAATAAGAAGATGCGAGGCCACGAATTTTGTTGAAATACGCGCCAAAATCTGCATCTTGAATCTCAACGTTAAATCTGATCTTTGGGGACATCGGCGGTCGTCATAAACCCGTAAAATATGACCTTTTACGGCTTTCCTTCAGTTAGACATCGCAAAGGTTTCAGGTTGCGGTTTACGAGTCACAGTAATCATGTTTGATGCGGCGAT
>OZ018317.1:173547165-173719665 GCA_963969495.1 Ceratothoa steindachneri
TACAAGATAGTAGTATGGTCAATATCTTCATGATGGGGAAAAACAAACAAATCAGTTAAGATCTTCGTGAACGTATTGTAGCCCTTCATAAGAGTGGCTTTGGGGGGCAGAAAGATCTCTGTACAAGTACCTCTAAATTCAGTTGGTACCATAATACGAAACTGGAAGTCTCGCAATTCAATTAATCCTTTGGATCATTTAGGTTGCAATCGGATGTTAACGATACGTGCAGCTCAAAAAACCCTGCTAGAACAGTACCTATGTGATAAACCACACACTACTCTTAGATAGCTACAGGAAGATGACTGGAAACAAGTGGTGTTGAAGTAGCAAGGATACAATAAGTAGAACGCTGCGTCGTTCAGCTCTTTTCTCGTAGTCCAAGAAAGACTTCACTCCTTAAGAAAAGATGTAAATCTCACTTGGCGTTTGCAAATGCACATTTATTTACACTGGCAACGTTTAGGGACAAATCCGTTGGTCAGATGAAACGAAAATAAAAATTTTCGGTCGAAATTCAATCAAGTGTGTTTGGAGAAAAGGATGTGCAGTAAAATTCGGCAGTGGATTAATAAAGGGTATGGGGTCGTTTTTGCTCATTAGGGGTTGGAGGAATGTAGGTAGTCGAAGGAAGAATGAAAGGCGAAAGGTACAGGGGAATTTTGAAAAGTAATTTATATATCAGTGGCTCTTTGAACTTAAAACCAGGATGGGCATTTCAACAAGACCCCGAGCATACAGCAAAATAAATTAAGAATTGGATGCATACAGGTAGAATTAATGTTTTGGGATGGCTAACTCAATCTCCTGACCTGAATCCTATCGAAAATTTGTGGAGGGAATTGGAACTCATGGTCTAGGAACGAGATCCCCATATTTTACCCGATTCGATAAAAATATGTTTGGAGGAATGGAACAAAATAGGCCTAAGATAACTTTTATTCATTTTAATTATTACTGCCTAAGTAAGAACCGTTTTATTTCATTAATAGTTTAACTAATAATGTTTCTTATGTAATTGGAGCACATTTATACTTAAACGAAAAAGAGCATTATGGGGTTCAAGAATCCTAAGAACTGAGAGTACTTGATTGAGCTATTAATACATTTTAGACCAATGCAAATAATGCTAATTCAATTTGGAGAACCGAGAGACTTTTAATTGAAGAAACAATGGAATTTCAAAAGAGCCAATGGACTTTCCATTGAAGAGTTGATCAATTTAATTGAAGATCCAATGGATATTTGAGTAGCCAATAGACTTTAAATTCAAGAGGCAATGAACTTTCGATTGGAGAATTGAACATTTTAATTAAGGAGCCAATGAACTTTCATTAAAGAGTTGATCACTTTAATTGAAGATCTAATGGACACTTAATTGAGGAGACAAAAGACTTTAAATTAAGGAGTTGATCAATTTAATTGAAGATCCAATGAACTTTCAATTAAAGAGTTCATCAATTTAATTGAAGAGCCAATGACATTCGAAGAGCCAAAAGACTTTAAATTGAAGAGACAATGAACTTTCGATTGGAGAGTTGAACATTTTAATTAAAGAGCCAATGGACTTTCATTATAGAGTTTATCAATTTAATTGAAGATCCAATGGACATTTATTTAATTGAGAAGACAATAGACTTTAAATTGAAGAGTTGATAAATTTAATTGAAGATCCAATGAACTTTAAATTAAAGAGATGATCAATTTAATTGAAGAGCCAATGGGCTTTTAAAATGAGAGGAAATGACTTTCATTTAATAAAGAACTATCATAAAAAAACGCCCGTTTAAAAAAAAAAAGCATCCCTAGTTTTGTCCATAAATAAAAACCACTCCCATTATCTTTTCTACATTCAAACTTGGTTTAAAAAAAAATATTGCGAAATTCGCCTCGTATCCTTTGGCTAAAAGCTTTTAGTTTATGTAAGCATATTTTTGTTTTACTAAAAAATTTCTTACTCTTCCGTTGTTCGTCTCACGTCTAAGATGGGGCCATTGTATTTTTTCTTACAATATTTCTTGGATTCTAGTTAGCTTGGATTCTTGTTAGCCCCTTACGGGGCTAACAAGGGTGAAAATCAGGGTAATAGTAAGAAATATCGGTAATGGCAGTTGCTGATAGTAATAGTACAAATAAATAGTATATCGGCTCGCATTATTGTCAAATAGCGAGTCAGCGAAGTTGAACCCGCTATGAGAACACTCAAAATGGCTTCGCCCAGGCCGACCATTAGCAGCGGCTTTGACCTCGCGCGCTTGCTCAACAACGGTGCCACATCCTCACTAAGTGGAGGCACACCCTTACAATCCCCGGTGCCACATGCCCACTAAGTGGGGGAACACTATGACGTCCCCCTAGCAGCCACCGCCTTTGAAGCTTACACAATAATGTTACGTTTATGGGAATGAATGTGTTAGCGCACATGTTTGGGTGTACACACGCGCGTTTCTGTGTCGGAGAAATTTTGTATTTCCTGCAGCAATGACGGAAGAACCGCGACCCTCTGGAGCCTTATATGATACGAGAAACCCCTAAAGTAATTAAATGCTAGGGGGCAGCCCCACCCCTTTCCTCTAAAAGATAGATTCGATTACAGTACAGTGTGGGAGTGTTCCACCTCAAGGACTCGAGACTGGCAGTAGCAACTCCGCTTATCGCGGCAAGTACCATTCACCAAGTTCCACAGTACAAGGACAATCAACCCTAAATGTGTCTTACCATATGACCAATCAATCTTGACAGGTTCAAGGGATGGTTCCATCAAATAACCTAATACCGTTGAGGAATTGGGGAAGTCTAGGGAAAAAGTCGGGAGGAATGACACGAAACTTTAAATTCCCGTCCTCTGTCACCCATCTTCTTTGCCATGTAGCTCGAAGGGCGGCCCTGATTTCTGCAATAGGAAAGAGAGAAACGCTGTTCCGGTCGCCCGGTCTTCGCAGACTTCCTTGGCGCCCTCATTCCCCGGAATTCCTACATGACCCGAAGGAAACAGAAGAAGACAATCTCGAAATCCTCCCGGCCCACAGCAGCAGTGATGTCATAACGAACGGGGAGAGAAGGCAAGAGTAGAAAAGAAAATGAAAAAAAGACAAAAGGAGAAAATAAAATAAAAGTTAAAGTAGAAGACAAATGAGAAAAAAGAAAAATTCTAAAAGACAAAATGAAAAAAACGAGAAAGAAAAATGAGAAAAACGAAAAAGACAAAAAAGATAAAAGGTAAAAATGTAATGAAAAGATAAAATGAGAGGAAACAAAAGACGAAATAAAATGAGAAAAGAATGGCACTCCCCCATTAAATGGGAACAATCAAGAAGCAAACTCGCTTCAAGAAGACGAATCTCGGCCATTTTCCCAAATCTCGAACTTTTCCTCATTCGCCTCAACTCCGCCATAAAACACTCTTCTCTACGCACACGCACATATCCTTATCCTCCTCGCAGTGTACACATAGGTATGTGCGCGCATATGTGGTTCGTGCGAACGTGGAAGAATAATGCTCGGATGCATCAAAAAGTTTGTTAGTGTGGGCGCATCGAAATTGGAGTGAAGGCGCTGGAAGACGAGTACAACTGCGCGCATACAACACACGCTCACACATGTCAGTGCAGAAGGATATGGAGATTGGCGCAATAATACATCACCCTACCAGTCAGGAAAATCGACATTAGCAAAACCTTTAAATTTACATCGAGATCTACCAGCAAATACAAAGAATGTGTGAGAGGAAAAGTTCAATTTCACTCCACTTTGATTTGGTTCGTTTCGTGTAGGTGTCGGGAGTCCAAAATGTCAGTGCGGCTATCTGTCTCACACAACAAGGAGTATACTAGTCGGCAATAAGGATGTGTGGAATGTAAATGTAAGAATTTGTTACAGGGGATGAGTATGCAACTGATGTACAACCTCAATGTGTCCAATATGATGTGTGAAAGGGATAAACGCCAGTCAGGGCATAAGAGAGTGTACACGAATATTGCAAATATAAGTGTGAAAATGGGATGAGCGCAAGTTATGGCATTAAAGAATGTACACCGATATTGTAAATGTAAGTGTGAAAGATGGGATAAAGCAAGGCACTGTATAAAAGAATGTACAGATATCTCAAAAGTAAATAGAGACCATCATTTTGGACATTTATTTCTATAAACAAAATAATGTGAATTGATGTATTTAAATACTTAAGCTTGTATTTAGTAGACATGACTTGTACAGCTTTTAGTACATTAATCCTTTTAGGGATTGTACTAATGAGTTCAGACATCGTCTCCTGTGGAATTTCTGCGCAGGCTGTACATGCACAACATGTGCAACAAATCTGCTTTTGGTGTTTGTTTTCGTGGCTTTTTTTCGCACTACTCCGTCCAGTATACCACAAAGGTGTTTGATGGGGTTCATATCAGGAGACTGGTTGGTCAATTAAGTCTTCTGATCTCGTTTTCGTAATGGCAGTCCTTGGTCTTTTTTGGCTATGTGGCATGGAACACCATCCTCCATAAATAAGGTATAATTTTTTTCCACCTAACCACTGGAGAAAACTTGGGGAAATGTCATTTCCGAAGGATGATGTATTTTTACGAGTTTATGTTGCCAATACACTCCACCCATTCTGAACGACCAGTGCTCCAGATTGTGCCCCCAAAAGCTCTGTTTCACAGTTGGTTGTAGCCGAATTATAGCAAATCTATGATTATGCAGACTCCAGCCTTCTCGCGTCCACTGTCAGAAAATTGTGCATATCTTGATTCGTCCGAGGATTTGACAGTCTGCCAGAGCCCTATGGGTCGCTCTACCATCTCATTCGCACACTCCTTTCTTCTTTTCGATATGTGCTGGTCAAAGCAGAAGTTTCCTTCCAGCTACTCTGCCATATTAGACAGGTTGATGAAGATACCTCAAAGTAGTACTTCGACTCATTTAGAGTTGCTCTGCGACACCAGTCGCCTTGCAACCGGGATTATTTCCAACAATCCGCTTGAGAGCCCCGACGATACCCGTCACAGGGCGGGCCCAGGTAGACCTGAGCGAGATGCTGTTGATTCCTTACCTCTGATGGTGAATTGTACCACCACTCTGTTGATTGTTGTAGGAAGAATCCTAAGGTCTTGTGCAATCTGACGCTGGCTAACTCCACCCCTCAGATTGGACCACAAACGCTCTCTGGAAATCAGGCAACTCTTTTGCTGCTGGTGTTCGCCTCATGAATGGTTGCTATAGACAATTAATATATACCGTAATCCGAAATGAAAAATAATAATATATTAAAAAGTTTCATCAGATTAAAGGTGTTTCACAGAACTATATTAAAACTATATATATACACACACACTAGCAGAAATACCCGTCGTTGACTGGGTTGAAAAAAGTAAGGATCCCCCTCTTTGCCAGGGTAAAATATGCATTCGGAAATAAAGGGCAAGACCGATTTGATCTTTTTCTTTTTTAATTCTTCGACAACAATATTCTCATTCTATGAACTAAACTTAATCTTGTTCAGCAACGCTACAGAACTTCTTGATACATAATATTCTTTGTTTTTCCTAATGGAGCACATAAAAACGGATTACTTTTGCACAAAGTTCTTCTAATTAAAACGATGCCACTAATACAATCTCACCTTAACAATTTTTTTTTCACTTTGCAAAACTTACACGGATTGGGAAGTACCGTCTTCTGAATGTAAATGGCAAATCTTACCCTGATGGATTTAGGGCTATTCTGTGAATGAAAACATCCTCCTTTTCCACTTCCAGTAGGAATGGTTGCCTTTATGACACGTGCCATCTAATTCTTAACCACCAGCCGAATACCATTTTTAGGTTAAAGACAGATTCAGGAGAGGTGCGCACTGTTCCTATCATATAATACACTTAAAATCAGTAAACTTTTGACCGCGCGCGCCCGGCAGTTTACGCTCACGCATGACTGACCGTTAGTTATGAGCGAACAACGTTATGACCATAGAAACAGATCGAGCGTCTTATCTATAACTACATTTTAAGAACGTAATTTTTTTTTCTCTTGGTTTGGATATCCTTCTATAGAGAGACGGATGGGGGAGTGGGGAGAGTGTCGAAGTGGGGGGAGAGATGGGAAAGTGGGGGGAGAGATGGGGAAGTGGGTGGAGCGAGATGGGGAGGCGGGAGAGAGTAGGGAAAGAGAGGATGGGGGTTATTTTTCTCTGGTTTTGGATGTCCTTTTGTAGGGGGGAGTGGGGTGGGGGAGGAAGAGAGCTAGGGAAGAATTTTTATCTTGGTTTGGATGTCCATTTGTAGGATGGGGGGCAGAGAAGGAGGGGGGAGGGTTATACCGGGATTTTTGATTCCTATAAATGGAGACACACACACACACACACCAATTTCTCACAAGCCCGTTGGCACCATAGGCGGTCCTGTGGTGGTGGGGGAGGGGGGTAAGTGTGTGTTGCCAACTCCCATCGAGCAGGGAACCTTCCGTGGCCTAAGATAGAGCAACCCTTTCTGCGTCGGGGAGTGTGGACTTTATAACCTCTTCGCCGGGGTCCTGGACGGAGGAGTTATAGGTTGCGTGCGCGAAGAGAGGTGACGTAAATGGGCGGAGCTGCCTCCGCATATGCCTAGACTAGACGCACCGCCTGAGAAACGGTTGCCGCCTGCATGCGTGCATTATTTTTAGTCCGCCGCTTGCCTTGAATTGAATCCGGTACCTAGACGTCAGAAATCCAAAGCCCTATCCATTCGACTAACGAGAGCTCCTCGTGATTCCCCATAGGGGAGACATTCGTCGGTCACCTGCCTTATTGCTCTTTGGAAACCTGAGATCACCAGTAAGGTCAAAACCAATAAAAATAATGAAGTTTTTGTTGACCCCCCCCCATCTCCCTCAAGGGGGGAAGAACTCTTAAGAGGCATTTTATAAACAAACTTTCCCTTCCTCTCTCGCGCTTTAAAATGTTAGGACAATTCGCTCACCCCCCCCCGATAAATTTCCCCAACTAACCCAGGGGTCGGGGGGGGGGGAGGTAATTCATTTAGAGGGGGTCTCATCTGGCGACTGTTATTAAGGGCGTAAGCCTCCGGCGAAAAAAATAGCCTAAATGGACTATTTCACAAAACCCCACAAAGTAAACCAACACAAAAGACAAAAAAATGGAAAAACACAAGAATGATCAGGTGGCAGAAGGCGTCCGCCACCCCTCGGGGCCTGATCCTACACCCCCAAAACATAAAAAAATCACAATGGAGTATGAGCCGAGTCTCTTCCGCATAGAGGGGAAAATGTATTGAGGTAAAGATGGAAGGAAGAGGAAGGGGGGGGGGCGAATCTTTGGGGATGAGGAGGAAGAGAATGGGGAAGGGTAAGCGTTTGGAGTAGTGAGGAATAGAACCACGACACCCCAACACCACAAACGCAAATGTACATAAAACGCGTTACCATGGTAACTTTAAATCTAAATCCCAAGCAATTGATTCTTATGAGTTAATTCGTCTTAAGGCGACGAGGACGTGTATATATATATATATATATATATATATATATATATATATATATATCTCAAAGTAGCACGAGAGAATGATGAAAATGAATCCATTAAACCACATTGAAAGAGAAAACTGAATAATTTTTCCTTGCAGTCATATTTTTATTACCTTTTTTTAGAAAAATCCGTGCAGGGAAGCGATTCGAACCATGCAAACTGAGGCAGCGAGCATCGCTTTAATCACAGTTAAAAGTATGCCTTTAGTGCCCTATGCTACGCAGGGAACCAAAAAATTCTCTGAATAGAATATAGAATAGCTTCCTCTCTCCTTGTCCCTCTCCCCTACATATCTGCTTACTTCTCGTCTCTCTCCTAAATCTCCCTCTTTAGACTTGCTTTATCCGTTACTTCCTCATCGGTGATTTCTTGTCTTAGAGGCGGTCCTTTATCTTTTACTAGCTTATATATACTCTTATTATATTATTTTCTCATATATATATATATATATATATATATATATATATATATATATATATATATATATATATATATATATATATATATATTAAACGAAACTCACAACTTGCACGCGAGTCAAAATTATGATAAATAACACCTACAAGGAAAATGGAAAAACGATTCCGAGCGCTTTCGTCTTTATTCTAAAAGATCTCTTCATGGAATAACGTAGGCCAGGACAGACAATGTCTTAAATAGTAAGGAGTGGGGGATTAAAACGGCTACCTGCATCAAAACCCTAACTAGGGGGTACAAATTCTTTAAACACTTTTAATTTGTGATTTAATATAATTAGATATGATAGGATCTAAACTAAACAATCCAGGGCTAATATTAAAATTGGGGAAAGTATTAATATAGATACACTCCAAAATATTTCTTGAAATGTAGTTTGTGCATTTAATAATAGGTTTAGCACTATTCCAATTAAAAGTATGATCCTCATTATAGATATGTAAAAATAATGTAGATTGTTGACCAAAATTACGAACATTAGTTTGGTGCTGTTTAACATTCAATTCTTTACCTGTCTGTCCATAATAGCACTTTTCACAATTATTGCAAACAATAGAATATACAACGCCTTTTCGTAAAAAATTCATCCCCTAAACCAGGCATTGTATATTTTCAAATCTCCTTTTGTAATATGTAACCCCCCCCCCCTCTCATATTTAATTTGCAATTATTCATTTCCATTTGTGTTTAGCCGTTGCAAGGGTCAAAAAGATCCGATTCAATCCCCCCTCCCCAACTAAAGATGATCATTTAGTTTAAAATTGATACATTTTGTACAATGATGGTATGTGTGGCGGGAATGGTAACCATACCACAGCGTTTTAAAAGACGGGTAAGTTGGGATATGGGAACGCTGGCCAAGGAAGCTATAAGAAGCATGAATATGGACTTTCTTATCACATGATTGGGCTACGGTTAAATGGGTTGGTACATGGATGAGATGATGTGAGCATGGATGAGATGAAGGGAGAATAAGAAGTGAAAGGTTATTGAATAATAAAAAAAGTGGGATTTTTTTTTACGCACACATCTGGCGACTGCCTTCAAAGGCATAGTGTCCGTAATTAAAATTTCAGCATAGTGGTAGGCAACTTTAAAACTACCAAGAACCAAACGAGCGGCTTATGGCAACGAGCTCGGCCGTGAAGACAGACGCACCGCCCCGGTAGAGCCCCACTGACTTCAAACAGAGGGAATACGGCGTGGAAGCCGACCGCCTCTTGGGACTTGGAGCCATCCGTATACACTGGCACGGTACCAGCGTGACACGATGTGTGCTCCAAAAAGGTCGAACGCAATACTCCCCGCGCAGTACAAGCTTTGGGAGCAGGGGCGTGGCGACAAATAGCCAAATGTGGTGCCCTCCAGGGTGGCGTCCTGGGCAGAAGCAGGGGCGCCACCGGCCCGAGAGCTATACCTAGATCTCGAAGGAGTTTCCTTGGCCCTAAACCCAAAGGGCTTAGGGTATGACTGGCGTCTCTTGGCGGCATAGGCACCGTCGAAATCAGCTGTGAATGCAGTGAGAGCTGTTGGCGACTGAGGGAGGCACCGGGCTCGCGCGTACAGGCGAATGATGCACTGTACACGGCGTAGAGCGAGTGGCATCTCCCCAGCATCGACTAGTAGGCTCTCAATGGGGAAAGTGCGGAAGGCACCGGTCGCAAGGCTCGGCTGCGGATGCATAAAACTCGTATCCGTAGTCGAGCTTCGAACGAACAAAGGATCGATAAAAAGGTAAGGCAGTAGGCCTATCAGCGGCCCCAGGCGTTGAACGTGACGGAGCGAAGAATATTCATGGCGCGGTTACAAGAGACTAAGACTGCGAATATAAGCCTCACAGGTGAGGGGTCGGCCAAAGATAAGACGAAGGAAATGGCGCGAGACCACTAATTCCAGGCGAACCCTATTTAGGAACAACTCCAAGTCGGGGTGGAGCCGTGGATGGCGACATATGTGGACCACCTTAGTCTTGGCCAGTGAAAGTCGAAATCTGTGCGATTCGGCATAGCGAGAGATGCGGCTCAATGCCTGTTGCACCCGATGCTCCAGAGCTGGTATCTGGACCACACTAAAAGAGATCGGAAGGTCGGCCATGCAGATCCTTACGGGACGACCTCTCTCTGCTTTATTGAGCAGGAGAGACCTCCCCCCCCCTACTATCACCACAACCATGTGCACACGGAAGGGACGATCTCGCAGAAATTCAGATTGAGAGGCATCCCCTCGCCCTCATCATTTGGCGAGTTTCCAGATACCGTATCACCATGCTGTATCATATGCCTTCTTCAGATAAAAAAAAACCCCACACCGTTGCCTACTGCTGTCTACGAAGGAAGGAAACGTAGGCATAATTTTCCAGTCGAGCAGAGCAACTGACATTGAGTGGAAACTTGCGGAAGCCGCACTGTGCAGAAGATAGGTGGCCTCCGCTGTCTAGGAAAAAGGGTTAATCTAACATTTATCAATTTCTTCATTAACATTCACATGAAGGAGATTAGAGGAATCGGGCGAAAACCAGTCAGGAAAGAGTGATATCTCCGCAATTTGCGAAAAGCAAGCACAGTAGCCATTTGCCGTGTCTGGAAGGATACCTTCTGTTTAGATCTTGTTGAACAAATCTAACAGAAAGGACATGCCTCCATCACCTAGATGTCGCAGCATGGCATAGGGGACATCGTCCGGACCAGCGCAGAGAGTGAGAACGGTAACCAACTCACTCAATGTAAACCTGTTGCTGTAGGGTTATCCGCCTCTGTAAGTAAAGTCCAGTCGGCGGCCAAAATGCGAGCTCACGACGTGCATTGAACGCTGGCGGAGCAGCAACCCGATTAGAGTGGAGAGAAAGGGGTCGCGAAGGACTCCTCAACGCGGGGTCCGAGATTGCGGTCCCATTTTCCTAACGAACGGGAGGGGCGAGGTCATGCGAGAACTTAACCTGAATCCTTTTGACTCACTTCCACACCTCAGCAAGAGGGGTCTTCCCGTTAAGTGAGGTCATGTATCCCGGCAGGAAGAGTGGATAGCGTGCTTCGAAATATACCGGAACTTAGCCCTAGCTTGACTAATTTCAACGACAGTGAAGTCTTATAACGCATGTAGGCATATCGCTTCTGAGGGCAATCTCACTCTCGGCCGACCACCAAGGAAGCGGATGGCGTGAAAAAAGGATCAGATGTTCTAGGAATAGTAGTTAGGCCAACGGTGATGAGGTTCCTGGAGAAAAACTCTACAGCATCATCCACCGACCTAAACCCTTCGACTAGGAAAGATAAATTAGTCAATCTTGAAATGCAGACCAGCGCGCCGGAGCAATGGACCTGAAAATGATATTTGAATGGCAAAGTGATCACTACCATGGAGGTTATCGACCACCCGCACACAAAATCAAGCTGTGCATCCGGAGAACACAAAGAAAGATCGAGGCAGGAAAATGAAGCGATTCTCGGGCAGTGATGCGTAAACTCATCCACATTTAGGACACCCATCTCAAGCTCGTCGATCAGGTCGGCAAGGACTTAACCACTGGGATTAATAGAGTAGTCTCCCCAGAGGGGGTGTCTACCGTTTAGATCTCAGAGCAAGAGAAAGGGCTTCGGCAACCGTGCCACAACGCGGCGGAAGTCCCCAGCGTCGAAGTCGGCTAAGGGTGTAATGTACGCGGAAATAACAGTATGCCTCTTATTGAGATGCAGCTGCACCACCAATGCTTGAAAGGAGGTATTTATAGCGAATAGAACGGAAACATTATGCTGGGTATAAATCCCGCAACTCATGCCCGGCCCCCCCTAATTCGGTGTTAGTTGGGTCGCAAAACCCTCATACCCTGCGAGGGTGGGCAGTAGGCACGCGCCCAACATGGTCTCCTGCAAAGAGATAGTTGACAGGGAACGGGAGGAGACGAGCCTCCACAGCTCCTCCCAGCTGGCCCGGAGTACGCGGCAATTCATTGAAGGAATATGCCTTCCAGGCCTACCTTGCTGGGAGGATAGTAAATAGCCTCATTGAGTAGTTCCCCTTCGCGGAAAAATTTAGTCAAAGGCGAAAGATTTATGCCTTCTGAAGGGAAACCATAGTCAGAAACCAGAAAAATGGCTGTGCAAACATTAAGGACAGGAATGGTAGGGTACATCTGAACAACGAAGTCAAAAGTAAATGGCGAGAATACATTGAGGTGTATAATCTGAGTATAAAAGATAATGCAAGTGTAAATATTATTGGCTTTGTGGGTGTAAATCGGGTGTTGTTTGCTACTTTCTTTTCTTTATCTGTTTGTCTATTCCCTCACCCTTTCTCCATTAAAACCCCCTCGTTGTATTACAACGGTTTCTTTCCTCGGTTTTCATGCATTTGATATGCCTGTGAGTGAGCTTAAACACGCGAATTAGAAACAAGTCTCTATAAAGGTCCAAAATCTTATGACGTAGAGTGACGTCACGCGAATATACTCGCCTGGATCAGGTTGAGGCGACCGACCAAGAAAGTTGCCAATCAGTAATTTTGTCTTTTTTGATGTCGATAATAAAAAAAAAGAAGAAGAAAAATGCTCCTTACCGATTGGGACACGACGAATCTGCAAAGAAACGAGAGATTTCATTAAACAGAGAAATTCAATCAATTCGTTTTACTTTCGTCTATAATGGGCCGTGCTTGGAGAGGGGGATACTAATAGGCCCTAGTGGGAACCCTGATGATGATCATAGCGCCCTTTCGTTATGAAGAGCCAATACGTAAGAGTGAGGGGGGAAAGACACGTTTTTTACCCTTCATGCGCGCTGACTCCACTTTGTTGGAAAATGCTTATGATTATTATCATTATTATTAAGCGAAAATCAAAATAAACACTGTTTTATGGTTATTAATTCCCCAAGTATAGTTCCTTACTTTGCTTATTCTGGCTTTCCGCACATTTATATTTATTTAACTTTTATTTGACTCTCTTTGGTGTTGGGCGCATACTCCGGCGGAGGAGGGAGGCTGGCTTACCCTTGACGCCGGAGCGTGCATTTTTCTATTTCCTCTTTTCGTCGCTTGTTTTTTTTTATTTTGTCTGTTTTCGGTTGCTGGCTTTTTTGGTATATGTAGGGTTTATGTGTGTTTTGTATTATTTGTGTAGTTTTATGTAGGGATTTGGTGTATTTTGTATTTTTGTGTATTATTTGTGCATTTTAAGGCATATTGTTTTGTGTAGGGTTTGTGTGCGCTTTGTATTTTTGTGTATTGTTTTGTGTAGGGATGGGTGTGTTTTGTATTTTGTGTATTTTGGGGGGGCATATTGTTTTGTGTAGGGATTGGGTGTGTTTTGTATTTTTGTGTATTGTTCGTGTATTATTTTGTGTAGGGGTTGTGTGTTTTATATTTATGTATTATTCGTGTATTGTTTTGTGCATATAGTTTTGTGTTTTTTGTATTTGTGTATTTTTTTGTGCATTGTTGTGTATTGTATTTGTGTTGATTATATGTGTAGTTTTTGTGTGTATTGTGTTTTGTTTTGTATTGTATCTGTTGTTTATGTGTATTGTTTTTTGTTTGCATTGTTGTGTATTTTATTTTTTGTTTAGTTTTGTGTAGTTTTTTCGTCGGAATTGTTTTTGTGCATTGAATTTGTGAATTTTAAAGTAACTTTTTTTTGTTTATTACAGCAACTTATGCTCTTGGGAGCATCCCCAGATGAGGGCTTTAAAAGATAAAAAAGAAATATCCTAACTTCACCAATTTATGAAATTGTAAAAAAAAATCTCTGTCGGAAATATTCGATTAGTTTTCCGTTAAAAAAAATCCATCATTTAAAAACAATAAAAACCTTTTCGTATTATTGTACGAAGAGACGAAACAAGGTACGGATCTCTTCGTAGAGACGCGAGTTTGTCCATAAATGCGCCGTTTTGATTATTTTCAGTCGCGTGCGACTCTACAGGATATCTAACTATGTCGGTGGGTCGGTCCTCGTTTTGCTTTTCTTGTTTTTGTTTTGGTAATAACATCGTAACTATTCAGCCAATTCGGACGAAATCTGAAAGCTTTATGTTGTTTTATATTCTCTTTCGAATGATATTATTGTCAAGGTCCTCTCAAGGTTAGCCCGGGAATTATTTGGCAATAACATCATAACTAATAGGCCGATTCGGACGAAATCTGAGAGCTTTATGTTGTTTTATATTCTCTTTCGAATGATATAATTGCCAAGGTCCTCCCAAGGTTAGTCCTGGAATTATTGAAAGTTTTGAAGGTCGTAAGGTCATAAATCAGAATAAGTGAGATCACGCGACCTTTGGTCAGCAGACCTTGTTATTTATCAATTTTATTCTTGACGAGATAACCACAAAATAGTGGTTATCTTTTTTGATAAAATCACATTGCCACAATGCTCCCTCCCTCACTTTTAATTACCTTCGATCGGATTGCGGGACTAACCGGACCACAACCTGCTCTAATATTCTCCAACTTTTCTCTCTCCTCTTTTATCCATTCTATCGCATTGGGTCTTTCTTTGAAGCATTTAATTTTAATTCCCATTTTGGTGACCGCAGGGAGAGGCACAGGCGATGAGTATGATTTAATTAGCGGAAAAAATAGAGTAAGGAGGGAAATTTCAATCCATGGGAATAAGGGGAAAAAATTCATAAATGAATAGAAAACGAGAGGATGGCGATAAGGACTAACAATATACTTGGGACTAATATTAAAAATAATATTATATATATATATATATATATATATATATATATATATATATATATATATATAAATATATATATATATATATATATAAATATATATAAATATATATAAATATATATAAATATATATAAATATATATATATATATATATATATATATATATATATATATATATATTTATATATATATATATATATATATATATATATATGGGTACCAAATCTTTGGTACCCATATTTTATTCCTTAATCTGTCTTAATTTTGGCAACACTAATGAAGTTCTTTTGTTTTCGGTGCAGAATAGTGTACTGGTAACATCTGGCAACTGTTTTGTTGTGCCCTAGCTACACTAAGCCCTACAGTGCTACACCAAAGCTCGTCTTGGGTGATTATTGCTGGGAGGGTGGTCCGTGGTCTACTTGGTTCTGCCGGAATCTTCGCCTTCCAATTATTATTAGACTATAAATTTATTATGGATATCACACCCAAGCAGCGTGCAAGTATTATAGCCCTTAGAAAACATGCTGGTTTTAGCAACAGATGGATTTCTGAGGAAATAAGGGTAGCAAAGTCAACTGTTGGCGACATTGTGAAAAGAGTTGAGGACACTGGTGAGCATTCAACACTGTGACAAAGAAAATACGGAAGAAAACGAAAGACAACACTTCACGATAACAAGGCTCTCATCAGAAATAGTGTGAAGAATCCCAAGAAAACCAATAAAGTCCTCCAGAGAGATTTGGCTTTAGCTGGTGAAAATGTTTCTTCTCCAACCGCCCGGCGAAGGCGCATTGAAGTTGCTGGTACGTAAACAGTTTTGACTTCTTCGATGAAGACAAAACCTCTTCGCCTGGGCACGCAAGTATGCTGGATGGAAGGAAGCTGAATGGAAGAAAGTTATGTTTTCAGACGAATCGCATTTTGAAGTACATGGGCAATTTAGGGTGGTCCTCAAAGTATAGTGAAAATCAAATTTTTATTTTTCCATTGGTGCTCATTGCTTATTCGTTGCTGCTACGAGTATGTGAGTGAACATATGAAATGAAATTAGAAGGAAATCGGACTTCATTTAGGGTATGCCACGCAGCAGCAATGTTTCAACTCTATTGTGAATTGTGGTGATCGTCAATTCTGGTTAGACAATTCTCTCAGTTGCCGAAGCATGATGTGTCATGACGTCCTTGGTTTCGTTAGCAGATGAACATGGCTTCTTCTAAAAGAAAACACGCTGGTGTATGCTGTCGGTTCAACTCTGGAGAAAATCCCAGAAAGCCGCCTTCCAACAAGCCGTCAGGTAATTCAGATTTCTTGCGACACAATGGGAGAGGTCCTTTGTCGGTCTAGTTCTGATTCTATGAGGTTATATCTACTTTGTTTTCTCACTATAATTTAAGTTTGCTTACTTCCTGCATTATTATACTCGTAACATACTACTTCTGCATTGCATAAACTGTCTCATCCTGTTTCTTGACTGGGCATCGTTGCTGGATGAAATAACTAAGTAATTAATTATAATTTTTGTCGTGTGTCTCTGCTGATGGCTATTTGTTCACCTTGTTGTTTTTCTGAATTGTGCCCCAAAGAGTAGCAAACTCAATAGCTCATTAGTGGGTTTTCGATACATATGCGCTATAGTGCAAATATGTTGTACGATGTGTAGTTTGTTTGTAAAATAAATATGCTTTTTGTATCGAAATAAAGTTGAATTTGAATTCGAATTAGTTTTCCCTGGTCTTGTAGCATCCCTTTCCTTTCATCTTTCCAGGTACTTCAGCGGTACTTCCACCATCTGAAGATGGGGACACCAGGGTGCACTAGAAGCGCTCGGCAGCGATAGAGACAGTGCGTGAAGTGCTAGGGATCTGGGAGAAAGCTCGGATACCAACTATGGAGCAGAAGAACATTGTTCAGAAGCTGTAAGGTATGGTTGGAGAGTGGGAGCTCTTGAAGAAGCACGAGAATTTTTTTTTAATTTTAAAGAGCCCATCTGGCAACTGCCCACTTGGGCACAAGTCGCCGAAAAACACGACAGCCTAGAACGAGGCTACTTTAAAATAAAATATTAAAACATAACAATGATAGAAATTGGAAAACTTAACAATCAGGAAGCAATCTCCGGCAGCGGGGGGAGGTTCCCCTCACCCCGGTGCAGGAGAGTGCAACCTACAAACAAAACAATAACAAACAAAAAACAAAAATAACCTTAAATAAAGGGAAGAAGCCCAGCCTCCCCCCAAAAGTCAATGTGCACGAACTCGTCCCGAGCACAAGGGACAGGCGGTAACGACCCCGCCCATCCCGGTACCGGGACAGGTATCGTGCGCGAAGATCACCCAGACTGGGACATTCAACAAGAATGTGCCGAACAGTCTGGGGGACGACGCAGTCGTCGCAATAGGGCGCTGGCGAGCGCTCCATCAGATAGCGATGCGTCACACGAGTATGTCCGATTCGGAGACGACAGAAAGCGACCTGAAGCCGTCGCGGCATTGGGGGATAGGTCCATGGGAACAGTCGCGGCGCAATGGCACGCAACTTTAAGTTCTCTTCGACCGTCTCCCATCTTCTTTGCCAAGCAGTCCGAAGAGCTGCCCGTATCCCTGCCATGTAGTCGGTGTGAGGAAGAGCGAAACGCTGGTCCGGTCGCAGAGTCCTCGCGGACTCTTTGGCGCCCTCATCGGCGCGCTCATTCCCCGCAATTCCTACATGTCCAGGAACCCAGCAGAAGATATCTCGACATCTGCCCGGCTCGCCAAAGCCATGGCGTCACGGATATCGCGAACCAGGGGATGCGGAGATTCCAATGCCCCGAGAGCACTCAGGGCGCTTTGTGAGTCGCTATAGATCACAATCCGGTCTCCGAACCGGGCACGTCGCGTAATCTCCCATACCGAGTGGTGTATTGCCACCAGCTCGGCTGTGAAGACAGACGCAGCGCCTGAGCGCGAGAAGAATTAGACGGCCAACCAGAAGACCGAAGAAGCCGCTTTCCAGGGGAAGATTGATTCTGTCTTTAACACCAAACACAAATAGTGGAACTCCCTAATCAAGATTCCCGAAGACAAAGCCTTTCTCTTGGACCAAGAAACCCAGCGCCACGGATACATGGGTTGGGTCTGGAGGACAAAGAACACATCAGAGCAGAAGCGGCTGGAGAGAGCTAAACGTGATCAAGCACGTCCAACGAGGCCGTCAAGCAGTTCGTCTTCCGACACGTCCTGCCCTTTCCCACCGTAGCCCCCTTGTCGTGGAGACCATTTTGCTCCGCTCCTAGTACATAGACGGTATCTTCAGTGCGCCCCAAGTACATAGACACCCCTGAGGTAGCAGCTGCTCTTGACAGAACGAAAACTAGCGATCGAAATGCTGTTTACGTCTTGACACCCACAGCAGAAGCCCTGGAAGGAGCTGCGACTGCTGCAAGTGACCTCGCCATCAACCGATCCACCACTCGGCGTTCAAGGATGCGTCATCGGGGCACTACGGCGTCCTCCGTCAAGGATCGATTAGTGGCGTGCCTAGGGATGGCTCTCGTCATCCATTGGGACGGAAAGATCCTTTCTGATGCCACCGCTGGAAGTGGAATGGTGGACGGACTGCCCATCTACGTGACGGGAACAGATATTCCTCGGAAGGTTGGTGTTCCTCGGCTCCCTGGGGGAGGAACTGGTGAGGCACAAGCGGAGGCAGTGGTGTCAGCGCTGCGGGAGTGGAACCTAGAGGAGAACGTTGTGGCTTTGTGCTTCGACACGACCTCCTCAAAGACAGGGTCCTCTGCTCTGTTTGACTAGAGAGACTGATCGGCCGCGAACTTTTGTACTTCGCATGTCGTCACCACGTCCTCCAAGTTGTGGTTGGGCATGTCTTTACGGCCCTTCACGGGTCCTCCACTAGACCAGACGTTATTTTCAATAGATCATTGGGCCTTCGTGGACCAGGAAGACTACGAGGATGGATGGAGCGAGCCGAAAATACGAAAAGCGTTCGTAACCAACAAGGAAACCATGGAGGGTACAAAAGCTTTCATCGCTAATGAACTTCAGGCAAAACAGGACAGAGATGACTACCGCGCCTTCCTTAAGCTCGGGGAAACTCCAGGTCGTGGGTGTGAAGTTCCCCAAGCCTGGACCAATTCACGATTCTCGTTGGATGGCGAAGTGTATGTACTCCCTCCACATATTCCTGTTCCGAAAACAATTCCAACTGACAGCCCGAGAAGCGACAACCATCCGCGAGTTCCCCTTATTCTGAAGCCTGGTGTACTGCCGAGCTTTGTTTCTGACCCCAAGCCTGACAGACGCGCCGTCCAACGATCTCCGGTTTCTGCAGCTGCTGAACACGTTCCGTACCACCAACGAGACCGTGGCGAAGGCAGCGTTGACCGCTTTCAAGCGCCATTTGTGGTACTTGACGCCTCAAATGATCCCTCTGTCCCTTTTCAGCAAAAATGTTGACCCTAGCGAAGGGAAACGAATTCCCCAATCCCTCAGCGAGTTGGCCAATGCGACCAGCACTCGCTTCTTAGACATGATCGGATTAGATAAGACTTTCCTTGGAAAGGACCTCGTCTCCTGGAAAGAAGATAAATCGTTCCAGTCTGGTCTGCGTACCTTACAGGGGATGAACCCCCTCAATGATGTGGCGGAGCGCAGCGTGAAGCTGATTGAGGACTACAACGCCTCGATCACCAAAAACGAAAACCAAAAGCAGTTCCTCCTTCAGCAGATCTCCGAACACCGCCGAAACTTCGCCACTCCGAAAAAGGGTACTGTTGTCAAGAAGAAGTGAAGGGTGATTTTCTTGTCTCACACGTGAGAATGCACTCCCGTTTCGATTGAATAAACGTAGAACGTTCATTTTTCTTTCATTTCCGATATTTTTAGCAAGAAACAAGTGTCATAAGTGTACTTTCAGTTCGTTTTTGGAACTTTAGTCATGTGTGGTTGGTATCATACAGAGGGCTGAACATTTCCTGGCCCATGACACAGTGTTCGATCACGGAGAAATTTTAGCTGGACTTTTTCCAGGAGTGGCATCTATAGAGCAATGAACACCTACCCCATCGTCCTCTTTAAATTTCAGGACACTAAATTTGGGCATAGGTCAGTGGTAGTAAGACACATTCAACAGGCGCCAAAATACCCACCTAAGATGTTTTGTGGATGTTTTGACGCTAAAGGCCTAGGGCGGCTTGTTACTATTGAAGGAATGATGAACAGTGCTAAATACAAGGCAATCCTGCAGACTCACTTGCTTCGCGCGATGCAGAAAGACTTTCCTGATGGAGGCAGCATTTTCCAGCAGGATCTGGCCACGTGCCATACTTCCCAAATAATTCACACATTCTTCGAAAAAAGTGGACTTACTGTTATAGATTGGCCTGGGAATTCCCCTGACCTAAACCCCATCGAGAATCTATGGGCTATAATTAAACGTAGAATCGAGAAAACTGACTATTCAACGACACAGATGATTTGTGCTGTTATCAATGCCTGGTACCACAACGAAGGACTGGCAGAAATGTGTTCAAATTTGGTTTAATCTATGCCAGAGCGAGCGAAGCAGGTTCTAAAAACAAAGGGTGGTCATATTTCATATTAAATGTACCATTTATCTTATCATTGACGTATTTTTTTCAAATATAAACAACAATTATCATATAATTGTATTATTTCACCACTGTCTGAACTAATTTGCACACTACTGTATATATGAGAAACTCACAAAGTAGCGCGTGAGTGGAGCAATAAATGCAAAAAAAAATACCACAGGAAAATGAAAGGCGGATTCCAAGTACTGTCGAACTTATTCAGTTCATTCTCAAGGAATAACTAATTACGGTATATATAAGAGACTACAAAGCGGTGCCACGACCATGTGCAGCGAAAGGACACAAAATAGAAAAATAATATCAGAAACCGGATTAAATACCGGATACGAAGGGTAAAGATATACAGACAAGATCTCTTCCGGAAGTTCCAAGTGTGAGAAAAGAATGTAGATATAGGTCACAGAGTTGAGTATATATATATATATATATATATATATATATATATATATATATATATATATATATATATAGAGAGAGAGAGAGAGAGAGAGACTAAAATACACACATAAGCTTGAAGGACTATTTCCAAGTTAAGGCTCTTCCTCAGAAGCCCGTCCATAACATCGCTGAGGAAGGGCCTTTGATTAGGTTCGAAAGTTTAGAAATAAACTCTGCCAAGATCTGTTGTGCGTATTTGACACTATACAGTACCGGCCATAATGATTCGCAAGAATTACAATAGCTTCTAACCAAATAATGATAAGTAGTGCATCATAAATTATAGATATAAGCTAAACATGGCTATAAGTTGCATATGTACAGTGCACATGTTAGGATGGATGTAAATGCAAGTTACGTGAAAAAGAGCAGTTTTCTTCCAACAACATGGTGGTCAAAATGATCCGGACAGCGTAATTCTATTACTTCTCTCTTTGAGACAACCAACTAATTTAGGGTAGTAACTTAGTTCCATGAATTCCTAGCACTTTCAGTCATTACCTTGTCAAGGTCAGAGCAGCAAACGTGCCTAGGGGACCAACTATACCTGCTTATATCCAGGAGCTATTTGTTAACCTACGTCAAGAGGATCATCTCTCCATCAGCCATAGTTGAAATGGTTGAACGGCCACAAAGTGTCGTACATGAAATTATATCACGTAACGATACCAAAGGCTCAGGTATCAGTGGAATTTCTACGGGGTAGGCCTAGGAAAACCTCAGAGATGACCAAGCTATAATCCGTATCTCAAAATGAAACTATGAGTATTAGTGGCTCCTGGAAGACAGTACCACACCACCTAATGGAAAGATCTGTAAAATTTCGCACACCAGAGGTCAACCCGTCGCTCAGCCCTAAGCACATTCTATGGCCAGAAAACCAATGGCACAAAGTCCACTTCAGGGATGAATGAAAGTACGATTCCTTTGGTTCAGATGGCAGGAGGTTCGTCCCTCTAAGACCTGGCCAAAGATTAATTAGCCCTGCATTACGTGAAGAGCAAACCCGAGTGTAGTGGAACAAGTGTTATGGTGTGAGGCATAATTTCAGCGCAAGGTACTGGTCCACTTGTCCGCTCGATGGGCAGAGTGAATGCTCAAGTTTATAAAGAACCTCTGCAAGCAATGCTGTGCCACATTTGAGAGCCGCCTCTGCCCAACCTGCCATTTTTAGGTAGGAGAATGCACCTTGCCACACGGGAAAGTTGTGAAGAATTTCTTGGATCAGGAGGAAATGAGTGACATGAATTGGGCCTGCTCAGTGCCCGGACCTAAAGGAGAGACCCTAGGGGAGAGAAGTAAGAAGAGAAACCCAAGCACCGTCGAAGAACTTTGGCAAATATTACAAAGAGGAAAATAACACCAGGAGAATGCCATCGATTAGTGAGTTCCTGTGGCGCACTAGCCAAGGACTAATAAAGTGTAACAAACGAAAATTATTTGTTAAGTATCTTGTATCATTGACCCTTCTGTTGTGTTATCTGTCAGGATCATTTTCACTACCATATGTTTGGAATAAAAATGCTCTTTTGTACGTAACTTGCAGTTTCATTCATCCTGCACAGTGTATATGTATAACTTATAGCCATGCTTAACTTATATGTATAATTGATCATGCATTACCTACCATTATTTGGTTTGAAGCTACCATAATTTTGCGATGGAAACCTAATTTGTTCGAATCATAATGACTGCTATTTTATTATATATATATATATATATATATATATATATATATATATATATATATATATATATATATATATATATAAAGAAGAAGGAGCAAATGAAAGTTCTGCGGGTGATAACAACCACCACAGTGCTTTCGCCATCTGACCGGCAATCAGCAGACCCGGGTTCGAGTCCCGGCCAGGAATTTCAAACTTTTTTCCCCTGGCGTTATCTCTGTCTTCTCGGTAAAGGATTGCCTTCATTGTGCCGCCCTCTGCTCTCTATGATCCTAGTCTTCTTCTAATGTCCCTTTCTCTTACCTCTAAAAAAACCTCCTGTTTCTTGTCTCATTGCTCATTCCGTCAAATTTCTCTTTCCTGTACTATATATATATATATATATATATATATATATATATATATATATATATATATATATATATATATATATATATGTGTGTGTGTGTGTGTGTGTGTGTGACAATGTTAGAAACGCAAACCATTTGCATGCAAACTAATAAGAGTGCGCGACATGAAAGAGAATTTGAAATGTCGACACACACGCCATAACTCAGCCACTTACAGTGAGGAGGGGGAAGGGAGGGGGGAAATACTCCCTTTTTTCTCCGAGTCCCCATCCCCTAGTGCCCCACCTCTTTCATCGCCCCCCCCCTCCTCCCACCTGCCTTGGGGAAGTTTCTTTAACCAGGCGTCATTTTCGTCTCGGTAACTTTAAATGGAATAAATAAAAATAAGTAAAAAAAATATAGGCGTAACTCAACGAGGGCATAGTAATCTAATGGGTAGAATGTGGGATTGGGAGGGGGGATATTAATGGCTATACGAGTGGACGGCAAGGACCAGCCTTTAGAGCTGCATGGCAAATAAGGTGGGACACGGCTTCTTTTGCAGAAGGGCTGACATCAAACGGGAAGAAACCTAGCGTGTAAAATCACACTATAGGACGAAACTAATCTCGCAGGGCGGAGAAAACATTCATGAAGGGGGGGGGAGAAGGTCCGAAGTCTACGAACCTCAGTAATCCTAACGAACAAGTTCGCATCCATAATCTCGGTGAGCCAGAGGTACGAACATTCCGTCGGCGAGGGAGAGACCGAGTAGAAAGTGTCCTTCAGCCAAGGTAAGTAAGGGCTCCCGAAAGGGGGGCAATTAGGGTAGATTTGGGGGCACAGCGGGAGAAGGGGTCACTATAGTACCATTTAAACAAAAATTAAGTATCTGCTGGCAGCTGTTAGCAAGGAAAGAGCCACTGAAATCACACATTTTCTTAGCCTATAATCAAATAAGACTAAAATAATAGGAAAAAACACGACAAGGTTCCATGTCTACTGAAAAAGTAGCGGCGTAATAACACGCTACTTTAGGTTCCCGTCGACCGTCTCCCATCTTCTTTGCCATGCATCCTGAAAGACTAGCTTCTATTCTGAGTGGGGGAGAATAAAGCGCTTGTCCGGTCGTTCAATCCTTACTATTTTGGTGCCATCATTCTCCACAATCCCTGCATGTCCAGGAACCCGGCAGAAGACAATTTCGACATCTTCCAAGGTCGTGGCAGCCGTGGTCTCAAAAATACTCCGAACCAGAGGGTGCGGAGATTCCAATGTCCCGAGCGCACTCAAGTGCGCTCTGTGAGTCGCTATAAACCACAATCCGGTTTCAGAGCCGGGCATGACGCGTAATATCTAGTACCAAGCGCTGTATTGAAATTAGGGCAGACGCAGCGCCCGGAAGGGGGAGAAGGCGTGAGAGCCGACCCCTCTATTGTGAAAGATCAAGAGTGAAGATTGCCACTGGTGTGAGAGAAAGCGTGAAGACGATTCCACTACCGTGCCAGATAAAGATTCTTTTTTTATAATCTCGTCTGCCGGCCTCAACGAGGTTAATGCCCTCGAAAAAACATTGAAAAGCAGAAAACTTAACAAAGCACCAACAAAATAACAAACACTACAATAAGGTGATGTCGGGGGTACCATAGGAAAAGCCCTTGTCTCCTAGAAATAAGAGAAAGCAAAAAAATAAAATAGAATGGCTGAGCCCCCTACCTCTCCTCTAAATTTCGAATAAATAGCATCCCGGGCACAGGTGACCAACCCAAGAGCTAGCGGTCACGTTCATTTGGGTAGAGAAAGGTTCAGAGGAACACTTAATCAAATGGCGATGTGCGCACAAGAATGTGGCCAGTTCAAAATCGAAAAAAACGACCTGAAGCCGTCGAGGCAGTGGGGAAAATTCCCGGTGCCGTCTTCCATCTTTTTTGCCATGCAGCCCGAAGGTCTGACTTGATTGGTGCCATAGTCAGAATAGGGCAGAAGAAAATTCCGGTCCAGTCGCTGTCTGTGTAGAAAGCTTACTTTCCTCGTCAGTATGGTGGTTTACAGCTATCCCTACATGAGCAGGAACCAAACAGAGGACACTCGACATCCGCCATATAATAGGCAGTAGCCGTGGCGTCACAGATACTGCAAACAAGGGTGGGAGGGGATATTCCAATGCCTCGTGAGATGACAGCGCGCTCTATGAGTCGCTATGAATGAAATAGTTGCCCCCGAAACGTGTACAGCGCATAATCTCCTGTAGTTAACAGTATCATGCAACCAACTTGCCAGTGATCGCAAAAACAGCTCCATTCAAAGGCCCCGTTTGCTTCAAAAGGAAGAAATGGGTACGGCTTAGAACCCACTTTTCCCCTCAGAATTAGAGCCATCTGTATACCCTGGTATGTCCCCAGTGTGGGACGATGTATGATGCAAGAATACGAACTCAGTTATCCCTGTGCTGCAGAAGCTTTGGAACCAAAGGCGTAGTGACAAACATTCAAAACTAGTATCTACCAGGGTGGCGTCCTGGACCGAGATTTACACCGAATTCTTAGTTTCCTAGACATGAACCCTAAAGGTGTATGGCAAGACTTACGCCACTTGTTGTCATGGGCGCTTTCAATATCAGCTGAGGACGAGATGAGAGCTGTTGACCACCACAGGAAATGCAGAACCTGCGCATATAAATGATACAATGTGTACGGGGTAAATCGAGTAGCAACTCTGCGTAGACACAATGAGGTTCTCTATAAGTGACTTGAGGAAGTTAGGAGGCACTGATCGGAGACCGCGAAGATGGATCGAATCTTTCAGCAAACAAAGGAGCCGTAAAAGATGAGGGTAGCCCTATCACAAGTCTAAGTAGTGAAGGCCACGTGCAGCAGAGGACGTCAATAGCGCGGGTATAAGAGATCCTATGCTAATATGCGTTTCGCAGGTGAGGCGTCGGTTGAATCCAAACCATGGAATGGGTGCGAATCCACCACATTTTGGCGAGACCCAATAAGGAACTGGACCGGGTCGGAGTGATGACCATGAGGGTAGCAAAAGTGTACCACCTTGGTCTTGGCCCAAGAAAAACAAAACCGGCAAAGCGAGAGATGCGGTTTAGAACAATTTGGTGTCGACGCTCCGGAGTTGGCATCTGAGCAGTGCCAAAAGAGATCGAAAAGTCGTCTACGTAGAGCGTTTTCTCGTAGCACAGATATGATACCCTTGATGTTCAAGGAACGAGAGTGGCATTGAGGACACTTCCCTACGGTACATCACCCTCTTTCCCGACAAGATCGGAGATGGCTCCCGTTGCCGTACATGGAATCGATGATATCGTAATTACAGAAAAATGCTGAAGCGTCCCCGCGCCCTTACAAAATAAGTAGGAACCATTTAAAGCAGGGGTCCGCAAACTTGTTAGCCCATTGACCTCCTTCATTGAATCTTTGACTCCTCATCCACCCCTAGGCATGTACTTGAAAATAAATAAATAAAAATTAAGTTTATGTGCCAATTCAGATGTATTACAATAAGGAAAACTGCATACCAAATCCTACGAAACCGTTGTTCTGTGTAAGGGCAGCTCAACCTAACCGCATGAGTCATAATATTTTTCGACCTGTTCCGTTCGCGCGCCCACCTCGAAGCCATAATCTGAGAGCAACCTACGACTGACTCATCTTGCAAATGTGTCAGTTCTCGCGAAAAGTACGCGCACGCGCGCCGAATAACCTACTAAGCTGCTATCGGAAAATAGTGTAGCTAGCCCCCGACTGCGTAACCAACGTCACGTACGCTCCTCTGGCGAGCTCGTATAAATAGTGCCCCCCTTCTCTACTCGAGAGAGAACCGTTCTGGACATCGTTCAGCGAGGACCTTCTGCCATTATACCCTGCCAGCTTGGACGCTGATTCCTTTTACTGCTGCAACGATTTTTTGCTATCTTCAGACTCGTACTAGATTCGTTCTCTGTTGGGAACCCGATTACCGTGGGCTAGTTAAGGCTATCCCTCGTCACTTTACCACCTCCGCCCTTGGGTACTCCGTCATCTCGACCACCTCCACCCTTGGATACTTGGCCATCGAGTCTTCAGTCTCGTGGATCCGTGGTCATCTAGCCCTCATTCACCCGTGTGTCATTTAGCTTCTATGATTGCGCCGCTCGTGGGTCCTGCGCCATCTCGATCATCGACTCCACGAGGCCGTTGGTCCCTGGTCATCTCAATCGTCACCACCCGTGTGTTCTTCGTTCATTGGATTTCCGTCACCTGGGTGTCGCTCCACTGCTTTCGTATCAGGTATTTGGAATATATCTTTCGTCTTACGCCCTTTAATTTCTTGAGTGCTCGTGTCGAAACTCATTGCTTTTGTGTGAAGGAGGAAGGACGGGGGAGGTTATTCTTTTTATACCTCTTACCTAAGTAGTGTAGTTAATTATTTTTAATGACTCGTGTCGTTTCGGCGTAAAGTGTTTATTTTTATAATATCCCTATTATTCGCGGATTCTATTTAATAATGACGTGTTGTCGTTAGGTGGTTTCGAAGTTTGTGACTTTTTATTATTTTGGGTACCCTCTTGTACTCCATTGACAGGTTATTTTTCCTTTTTGTAAATAATACGGTTGATATTTCCTGTGTATTTATTTTACCCTTGCGGATATTTGAGCACCGTACTGGTAACCTTTCTCTAGTGTGTATTTTTGGGCTGAGAGAACCGAGTTCCTCGTTTGCCCTCACATTCTGTATCCCCCTCCTTTGTAAATATCCCTCATTAAATATGAGGGAAAAAAGAAAACTATTTACTGTCATTACAAGCCTAAGAGCTTGACAGTTCTAGTCAAAATCTCGGTAATTTCAATTAAAAATTGACACAGCTTAAGATGGTCAGCAATTGATTCTAGCAGTATTTTAAATTCTTTTACCAATGTCTTCTTTTGACCCTAAAAGTTAAATTGACCCACCATATCATTAATTAACCCCTCTTTTGACCCCCAAGGGGTCGATATCGACCACTTTGGAGACCTTTTCATCTATTATGGATCTAGGCCTCATTTGTATCGCGATTGTTCTGTCAGGGCCGTCCAAGCCTTTATGGGGCCCTAAGCAGAATTTCATATACCCACCCACCCCATACTACCACCACAACCACACAAGATGCTTGATCATTTCAAGAGACTACACTGTCAGTGTAAAACATCCACTATCATCTGAATTATTCGTAGTTGGTTTACATCATAGTCTTTCATGTGTCATTCTTATTCTTGCCAGAATGACACATGAATGATGACTGCTGCACAGTGGCAGCAGTCAGCAGCAGGATTAACCTATGACTGTACCAAGTATGCAAATGATATAAAAATCGATTTTTCTCTAATACCATTTCATTTATATCACTACTCATTGTTTTTCTTTTATTTAAAAAAAAATTATCATGACGTCTTGACATTTCAAGCGCTCGTGGGGGGCCCCCTGTGGCGTGGGGGCACTTAGTTCGCTTATGCCTCGGGCGGCCCTGTCTTCTGTTACACTAAGCAATAGATAATGTCGGCCAGTTTTTCGCTTTAGCAAATTTGTTTCAAGTCCCAACACAAAGGTCAGGTAACAGACACTCGACATAAAGCTATGAATATGTTATTAGTGCACCGCAACAAAAATTCTCATTATTATAACAATCACATAAATCCACTTAAAGTTTATTTAATATCTAACCTTTTTAGTATTCACCTATCAGATAGGAGAAGGAAAAGGGGGGCTTGGGTGATTTTTTTAGCGCCATCTGGCGACTGCTTACTAGAATAAGTCGCCGTAATAATACCGCAGAATAAAGAATCAAAACGCCCAAAAGGCATCAAACCCAAAATAAATAAAAACAAAACAATGAGAAACATAAAGAAGGAATCACGCTCCGGCGTAGGAGAGGGGGCCTGTCTCCCTCAAATAAAATGTAGGCAAAAATTCAGATAGTCCACAAGTCTGTGTGCACAAACCTGCCCTTGCGCGAGCATTTGTTTGGTTGTCAAATACGAGGCCCTTTCGTGAGCATTGATTTCCTTCCTAAATAGAATCCCTTCGCGAGAAGGGACCCTTCCATGAGCATAAATTTACTTGAACCATATTTCTTCTCGAGAAAAGGCCAATTTCAAACAAGGGGCCCTTCTATGAGCATAAATTTACTTAAGACCCAAATTTCTTGCCCATTTGGGGCAAATAAATGGGTGAAATAGAATTCAGCTTTAATTCCAATTTGAAGATTACAAAAGAAATAAATTTACCCTCAACCAATTCCCCATACCAAATCCCCTCTCCTCTGAATGGGGGAGAAGACGAGTGAAAATTCTAATAAAAAATAAACATTGGTTCAAATTCTCCATTGCACCGAGGATCAACGCGGGAGGAAGAGAGGCACCGAAAATGTTCATCGGCAAACTTCGTACAAAATGACACACTAGTAAGTGCGAGGCGCGCCCCTCCTAACATTACCAAGAGGGAGGAGGGGGGGGGGGTAACGGGGGCAATCCCACTGCTACAACTAAAACCTGGAGGAGCAGCGCGCCCTCCCGACCCCAGGGCCCCGAGAGAAGCTCTCGGGTCGTTTTTTGCACCTCTTTGAAATCTCATTTTCGCGCGTGCTTAGAGCCAACAAAGGGCGAAGGAGGGCGTTAAACGTTCTTACCCCTCCCCCAACAAAATTGTGGAGACAGGAGTGGAGATAACAGTGATTTATCAAACTCCCCCCTCTGGGGTTTAATAACCCCATAACCCATTAAAAACACAATGCGATAGGAGCCGAGATTTAATATAGCAAAAATGATTAATTATTATTATTACTAAAGGTGTTAGGCATTTGTGCTCTTCAATACCACAGGTAATCCAAGAGCACCTGTCTACCAAGACACACGTGGAAGCAATAAGGGAAAGGGGGCGGAGCGTATCTCAGGAGGCAGCTCATCCCACATGCTCGGAGCAAAGATCGAGCAATCGTCCATACAGCATATGCAACACCGAGGGACCATTTGCAAGGGGGAGCAGAACCAGGGTATAGGGGTTCTTTGGGACTGGGATAGGTTAGGGAAGGAGACGGGTACGAGGGGGGACTGCAGCATTGAAGATGGTGTGCGTAAAGATGAGGACCTTAGGGAAAGAGGGGAGTCCATACAGTTTAGAAAGCCGCAGATCCCGCAGGGAAGGTGGGCCTCAGCAGGCAGTGGGGGGCGAGAGTACCAATGGGTGCTGATAAACCATTCAAGCAAGATTAGAAGGGGAGCGTGAGGTGGTTCAAGTGCGCGAAGGTAGTGAGTTACATGTAGAAGGGCGAATTTAGTGCTGTTAGAAGCAGTACAGCCAGAAAGAAACATCGCATCGCTGTTGAAGGATCCAGAAAAAAACTAAACCACGCTGAGCTGCCAAAAGGAAGATCCCCCCCCCCCTCGAAGACTTGAGGGTGCAACCAAGAATTTAAATAATCAACCTTCTCCCCTACCCTAAGGGCAGAGGCGGTAGCGACTCCGCCTGTTACTGCACTCAAGAAACTCCCCCAGACTAGGACAGTCAACCAATGTCTTACGGTCTGGGGGGTGGGGGGTCGGGGAAGCGAGGATGTGTGTCCGATTCGGAGATGACAAAATATGACTTGGTAAAGAGCGAGAAGCCAGTCCAGCTGCTCAGTCTGGTCCGACAGCCTGAGTCTGATTACCGACCTCATTCCCCTCAACCGACACATGTTCCTGAATCCAGCAGAAGGAAAGCGACACCCGCCCAAAATGTAGTAGCCGTGGCGTCCTGAATAGTGGAAACGAGGGGAGTGCGGAGATTCACCGAAATTTTAAAGACTTTAGAAAGGAAGAGTTTAAAGGTTGGGCGAGAGCGTGTCAGATCGAATGGTTCTACCTTTTGGGGCGTGGTTGAGAAGATGGTACCACACCGGATGATAGCACCCCGTTTCTAATACCAAGAAGGTGAGGGAGAAGAACCGAGATGACCTACCAATGGATACTTTGAAGGAACGAGTCAAGAGGAGCGGGGAGGGGTTTATTCGCTCATGGGACATGGGAGTACCATTGGGCGAAGTCAAGGTCATAAGGGATACCAGACCGAATATGAAGCTATCTTGTAAAGTTTGCAGGAACATTGGCAGGGTTGATATGGGGAATAGGGTGGGTGTCGCAGAGGAAGAGAGCCCCGTAAGGGCTTGAACAGTGCGTAGGGAGAGACTTGTAAGGGGCTTGAACATTGCGTAGGGGTTGTTTTTGTTATCAGAGAGGATACGACGTCTGTGGACTTTATGGACAGATTTCAGGGCATTGTAGGAGTGAGTGACAAGGAGACAGAAGCCCAGAGCTCTCAGCACCGCGAGCAGGAGATCCCCTCGCAGGTTAGCCTGTGCTGTTTTGCTCTCCGAATACCATCTGAGAACCAAGGGGAAACGCCTTACAGGAGTCGAAGAGGGGAGGTGCGCCACGTCGAGAGAAGAGGCGAGGATTCGGGACAAATACAGAAGAGAGTCGTTGTGGTCAATTGTTGTGGTGTACAGTCTGGTAGAGGAAAGAGGGTGACAATGTCAAGGCCCATTCGGTCCTGGATGGAGGAAAACCGATAAAGACGAAACGGGGCGGGGTAAGCGAAGGTTGGGTACAACGAAAAGAGAGAAACAGAACTGGATAAAGGTCAGAAATCGCAGGGGAATGGTTGTTAGGGAGAGGATATGAATTGGGAAAGATGAAATGACAAGATCAAATAAAGTTCCATGAATATAGGGAGGAAAATTGCTGAGAGAGGGAGTTTAGTTGGGGAATTTTAAATTCACTAAGGATAAACAAAGTTGTGGTAGAGGAAGTCGAAGAGGCCTGAAGGGTGACCGTAATTTTGAGAAGGCTTCAGAGCCGTGGAGGAAAGAAATACATGGGTGATGAGAGAGGGTGTTGAGAGAGGGTGTTGAGAGGGTGTTGGGAGAGGGTGATGGGAGAGGGTGATGGGAAAGGGTGATGGGAAAGGGTATTGGGAGAGGGTGTTGAGAGAGGGTGTTGGGAGAGGGTCTTGCGAGAGGGTGTTGAGAGAGGGTGTTGAGAGAGGGTGTTGAGAGAGGGTGTTGAGAGAGGGTGGTAGACGGGTAGCAACGATTATGCCGAAGTCATCAAATCTCCTTGGTCCTTCCTTGTACTCGAGAGTTACAAGTGCACAATCAATTTCGGTTCTAAAACCCAACGAAGGAAGACGTACAACTGATATACCCAAAGCATTACACCTCATATACCCTTTTATTTCTTGCACGCATCATAACAGCCATCAAAGCTATTTCCAACCCGGATCATGTTAAAAACCTGTTATTACGCTGAAAATATGTAAATTGACACGACGGCGTGTCACGCTCGAGTCAAAGTGCCAAAGTGAGCCACTTTCGCCCAAATAGCACGGGGGGAAGGGTGGGGGCGCTCTGACCCCCTGAACCAGTTCCCATATGAACCGAACTTTTGAAATCATTTGGGGCAATTACCTCGTTTTGAACGACTCCCACGTTCGACGAATCCTAAAATCCGGGCAACGTTGGCAATCGGATTTGCCAAGATCTTTTTTCCCCACACAAAATTGCAAACTTTTGGAATAGTTGATTCGAATAGATGTTAATAGTGTCCATGTAATGGATGTTAATAGAGGCACGGTAATGGAATGTCAATAGAGGCCATGTAATGGAATATAATAGAGGCCATGACACCAGAAAAAGAGAGGACAGGGGAAAAGAGGAAAAGACAGGATAAAAGAGGAAAAGACAAGAGATAGGAAAGAAAAGACTAGATAAAAGAAAGAAAGGAGGAAAAGTAAAACAAATGACAGGAAAAAAGAGGAAAGAGGAGGAGAAAAGGAAAACGAGAAAGGATAGGAGAAAAAGAAAACGACAAAGGACAGAAGAAAAGAAGAAAGAACACGAGAAAAGAAAGTTAGGGAGGAAAGAAATGACATGAGGATAATGAAAAAGAGAAAGGATAGAAAAGAGGAAAGGATATGGGGATATGAAAGAAAAGACAAGACAAAAAGGGGAAAGGACACGAGTAAAGAAAGAAAGAACAGGAGGAAATGGAAAAGGAGATAAAATAAGAAAAAGGAGAAATGGCAAGGGAAAAAGACTAAGGTGAAAAGAAAAGGTTAAATAAAAGAGTAACTCAACGAGGGGACGCCTTCACCCAGTATCGACGAGGGGAGAGATAGTGTGAGTGTGTGTGTGTGTGTGGGGGATATGAACACAAGAGAAGTGCAGAAGAAATCCTTAAGTGGGTTGTCATAGCAACCATCTTCAATCCCCTAATGCAAAAGAGGGGGGGCTTGGGCACAATGTCCCCCTCCCCCTCCCCCTCTATCCGGAACCAATCTCTGCAACGAACATTCAAGGGGAAACGAAATCCTTTTTCAAGGTCTCGACACCTAGAAATCCCCCCCCCCCCCCCGGAGTGGCACTTTCTTCGAGGCGCGCGTTTGAAAGATTGAATTTTAAAAAGCAAAAATGGCGTCACTTTCAGACAGGGTTGGCAAAAAACATGTTTTGACCCCCCGACCCCCCCAAAACTGTTTTTTTTAATGGTTTTAATAGTAAATTAATTTATTCTAAATAATTTATAGTCATTTTACATGTATTGCAGAACACATATTGGATAGCTAACTAATAAACCCAAACTGTAAAAATATACAGAATTTTGCAGGTTTAAATTTTAAACATATTTTAAGCAACAAATGGTTAAAGGATCAAATAATACTAAATAGATGCACAAATTTGTATTTTTCTTTATCATCATCACTTCACTAACTCTATAATTTAAGAAGGGCATTTTTTTGAGTATTTGAATAATAATTTCATCTTAGTTTGGTTATGACTTATGTTTTTTATCAAAGTTATTTCTAATAATTCTTTTATAATATGAAAAAACAAAATGGTGAAGTTCAGAAATAAATATAAGTATCAAAATTTTGTGAGTTTTTTAAAACCCAAAGAATTACAAATGGTGAAGTTCAGAAAAATTATTTTTATATATCTTCTTCTTAACTATTTTTTAGCAACGTGATATTTTGAAAGGGGGGAAATTTACTGCCTTTTTAAAATTATTATAATTGGCGAAGTTCCGAAAATTTAACCATGGCTGCTTTTTTTTTAGATTTTAAATTTTAATCTTAGTAGCGACGCGCAAGCTTTCCCCGTAGGGGGGAGTGGCGAAGCCATTGTCTGGTTTATTTATGATTGTTTGTATTTTATTCCTGAGAATCCTGACTAAAATAAAATAATAATAATATCACATACAAAGTTCCATATAATACTATCCTTTGGATTTGAGAAAAAATGTATCACAGTTCCGTTAATAACAAACAAATCAAAAATAAGAATGGCTAAATTAGCCAGTAAAATCAAATCTAAAAATGTGCATTTGACATATTGTTGATAAATGTGACCTTTACATATTATATAATTCTAAAAGCATATTTAAATTGAACATTTTATGAATAAACACAAGGCTGTTTTTTTCTGTACTTAATCTGTTTCTTAACTTGGAATGTACTAATCCAAAAGCAGAAAACACCCTCTCTACACTCGCACTGGATTCAGAGGCTGTTAAAAAGCCCAATATATCCTCTAGATCCTGCTTTTCGACCTTGTTTTCTAGTGATTTCCACCAAGCGCGTGGAGTTATCGTAGATAGGCCAGTTTTCTGAAAGAGATATGACCTATTGAAAGGTGCCGATTTTCCTTTAAGTTGCATTATTATTGGAAGGAGATGGTGATATTCTTCTTCAGCTAGTTTCATTGCGCTGTTGCCTTCATCTCCAGTAAAACTGATATTATGGTATCTATGATCTAATTTTATGGCTAACAAATGAGCATCAGTGATAGCTTGATCATACCAATTGTTATCTGGCGACTGCCCACTTGGGCATAAGTCACCGCAATCACACATCCTAGCTCTAGGCTACTTTAAAATAAGAATAAGAAAACAAAACAACAATAAAAAGGAAAGATGACAACAATTAGGAAGCAAGCTGCGGCGTCGGGGGGAGGTCCCCCCGGCGCAGGAGCGTGCGACCTACAAAGAAAACAACAATAACAAAAAAACAAAAACAAGAAAACCTAGTTAAATAAAAAGGAGAAGGCCGGCCTCCACCCAAAAGTCTACAAATACACAAGTCAATGTGCACGCACTCGTCCCGAGTACAAAACACAGGCGGTAGCGACCCCGCCCATCCCGGTACCGAGACAGGTAACGTGTGCGAAGATCGCCCAGACGAGGACATTCAACAAGAATGTGCCGAACAGTCTGGGGGACAACGCAAACTTCACAGTAGGGCGCTGGCGAGCGCTCCATCAAATGGCGGTGCGTCCCGCGAGTGTGCCCAATTCGGAGACGACAGAAAGCAACCTGAAGGCTTCGCGGCATTGTGGGGTAGGTCCATGGGAACAGTCGCGGCGCAATGGCACGCAACTTTAAGTTCTCTTCGACCGTCTCCCATCTTCTTTGCCAAGCAGTCCGAAGAGCTGCCCGTATTCCTGCCATGTAGTCTGTGTGAGGAAGAGCGAAATGCTGGTCCGGTCGCAGAGTCCTCGCGGACTCTTTGGCGCCCTCATCGGAGTACTCATTCTCCGCAATTCTTACATGTCCAGGAACCCAGCAGAAGATAATCTCGACATCCGCCCGGCTCGCCAAAACCGTGGCGTCACGGATATCAAGAACCAGGGGATGCGGAGATTCCAATGCCCCGAGAGCACTCTGGGCGCTTTGTGAGTCGCTATAGATCACAATCCGGTCTCCGAACCGGGCACGTCGCGTAATCTCCCGTACCGAGTGGTGTATTGTCACCAGCTCGGCCGTGAAGACAGACGCAGCGCCTGGCAGAGCCCCGCTGACTTGGAGCCATCCGTATACACTGGTACGGTTCCAGCGTGACACGAGGTGTGCTCCAAAAAGGTCGAACGCAATACTCCCCGCGCTGTACAAGTTTTGGGGGCAGAGGTGTGGTGACAAATAGCCCAATGTGGTCCCCTCCAGGGTGGCGTCCTGGGCAGAACAAGCGGCGCCACCGGCCCGAGAGCTAAATCTAGCTCTACAAGGAGTTTCCTGGCCCTAAACATAAAGGGCTTAGGGTATGACTGGCGTCTCTCAGCGGCATAGGCACCGTCGAAATGAGCTGCGAATGCAGTGAGAGCTGTTGGCGACTGAGGGAGGCGCCGGGCTCGCGCGTACAGGCGAATGATGCACTGTACACGGCGTAGAGCGAGTGGCATCTCCCCAGCATCGACTAGTAGGCTCTCAATGGGGGAAGTGCGGAAGGCACCGGTCACCAGGCGAAGGCCGGTGTGGTGGATCAATTCCACCTTCCGCAATACACGCTCGGCTGCGGATGCATAAAACTCGCATCCGTAGTCAAGCTTCGAACGAACAACCTGTGAATACAACTAGATCTTAATGGGAGCCCCGGCAAAGAAGAGACTGCGTCAAACATTACTACAAGATAGGCTCGTTCAAGAAAGTGCAAGACACTTTCGTGCATCAGTTCGAATGAGAAAAAGCCCCCTCCAAGAGCAGAATTCAGGACTGCGTGGACCACTTCGAGAACTATGGGACAGTGGAGAACCTCAATGCAGCCAGTGACAACCGTCCAGGCCAAGGAGCGGTCTGTTGAGGTCCTCAAAACCTTCAAGAGGGAGTTGCAGACCCTGTTCCCGTCGCGTATGGGAAGTTCTGGTTCCAACAAGATGGAACAAGCTCTCACACCTCAAACCTTTCCCGAGATTGGCTGAAAGAGAACTTTGGTGGTCGTGTGATCAGTCTCAAGACTGATTTTGACTGGGCACCTCACAGCTCAGACCTTAGCCCTCCAGATTTCTTTCTCTGGGGCTACCTTAAAGACAGAGTGTACGCAGGGAGACCCAGGACCATCACGGAACTCAAGGAAGCCACCAGGTAGGAGATCAGAGCCATTAGTCGGTCGGTTTGTAAGGACGTCATGGACAACTTTGTGCTGCGCCTCAAGAAATGCACAGAGCTTAATGGAGATCATCTCGAACACTTGCTCTAGAATAAAGAAGAAAAGTCCAAAGACTCATGTTTTGATTTGATGTTTTTAAACACAATAAACTAGTTATCACCAAAGTTTAATTTAATCTTTGCAGAGAAATGAGAACTATCGAAAGTTAGGCCCGTTTTGGGGCGTCACCCTGTACTAGTTCCTTCCACATTGCCACGGCATCACTGATTTTGCAGGTGTCACTTTGTGACTTATTTAATGCAAAGGAAATTGGTTTCAATCTCTTGCATAATTGTTCAACATTATTTTTTTATCTTCCACTTTTTTGATATATCATAATCAAGTGTTATTAGTGTAAATGTTTTCATTATCATAATAACATTAACTCAATTTAATGTTTAAGCTTAAAATATATAATAAAATCTTCAACACTTGACAGTTTTATAATAAAAATCAGAAATAAACAAAAAAAACATGGTTAAATTTAATGTTTTTTTTAAACCGGCCAACCCTGCTTTCAGAATTTTAACTCAAATTAAAGAACGCGCAATAACAACGAGGTCATATCGGTCAAATAGCGCAATAGTAACGAGGTCATATCGGGCCGAAAGCGCAATAGTAAAAAGGCCGAATCATGCACACAGGGCAATAGCAACGAGGCCATATCGGGGCGAAAGCGTAATAGTAACCAGGACGAATCATGCAGACAGCAATATAGCAACGAGGCCATATCGGGCAGAAAGCGCAATAGTAACGAGGCCGAATCATGCACACAGGGCAATAGCAACGAGGCCATATCAGGCAGAAAGCGCAATACTAACAAGGCTGAATCACGCAGGCAGCGCAATAGCAACGAGGCCATATCTGGCCGAAAGCGCAATAGCAACGAGGTCGTACCACACATAAGGAGAGGTCTGTAAAGAAAGTCTTGAATGTATTCAAATAATCCGCGGGTCATTCTGCAAGTGTTGGGACCGGGAGGGTTCGCCAAATGCATGCACTGGGGACGCGTCACCTTCAGGATAGGTACGCCGGGGGCATAGGATTGATTAAAACCCTGACTCACCTAAGATAAGGTTTCGGTAGTTTATTTACCATGGAATTCTATCCTTTAAAATCTCCATGGCAACCCTTCAGGTAGCCCTAAATACCTCCTGGGACCACAATTTTAAAACGTGTGCTTTCTGACAGTCTCAGCAAAAGGGCAAACAGCCACCCCACCCCACCCGGGGGGGGGAGGGGGGGACTCTGCAGTAATTTTTTTAATTCCGACGACCAATGGCAGAAATTCCATAAAAAAAAAAATCGATTTTACTGCGATGTGTCCCCCTCGAGGAGAATTTCTGCCACTCGAATTCGTGCACACACACAAAAAAAAACTCGCAACTCGCTAAAACCCATAAAAACCAGCCAAATGTCACTAAAAAATCACAAAATATCACCGAAATGTCGCTGGAAAAATCAACGAAATGTTTCCGAATTCGCCCCTCCCTCTCAAAAAAAATCAGAACGGAAAGGGGATTTAATCCTCTTTAGAAAAGTCCAAATTTTTCATTTTAGCGCTTATTTTCAATCCTCCCCACCCCCACTCGAGGGTATTTGGGGTTCGAAGGGGAAGTTGGAAAAAACGCGCGCTAACATGATCAATGAGGATTGCGCGGGAGTGATAGGTCGTGGATCTTACGATACACTTCCTCATAAGACTCCGAAGGAGTAGGGCGCGGCGGCGGGAGGGGGGGGGGGCGTCAAGGAGTAGTCAATGCGGGGGAAGTAAGTATAAAATAGCAACTAAACTTCTCAAAACAACACCGCGAATCCCTTCGAACCTACCAATAGGAAGCCTCCGATCGTATATTCAGCCCCGGCAGCCAATCAGAGGCCGAGCTCAAAGGACAAATGAAAGCTATTCGAAAAGGCCCTGTCAGAATAGGACCAACGACTCCAAAACAGGAAAAGTTGAAGAAATATTTACAAAATGCATCAATATACGAGTCTAAACAATTAAAAGCATAACATCCATACAAATCATGCTAGAATTAGAAGGACGCATGAGAATAAAAGAGTAGAGGATTTTGAATTGCAGGGAACACCCGCGAAATCGGATACGGGTTAGCCAATTTTAGCGATGTTAAATTACATTGGATCTGGTTAGTCCCCGGATAGAACCTCGATTCGAGTGGCCTTTACGGTGGCTGTTATACGATGTCAAGGGTTCGGAGCCCGCGTCAACCAGTAGGTCCCCTAAAAAGAAATAAAAAGCATCTTAAAATAGTACAGATCGGTGGTAATAACATGCCAAGTTGTTTCTCTCCACCCACGAAATTAAGCTTGTGATAGTCCTGTGTCGTGGTATACGGCCGAGTATGTACGTACGTTTGTTCCGTACATAAATAACTCCTTTCCTTTTTTTCTCTAAGAATGCTATATTACTATTTATCTTTTGATTTGATTCTTTAACGAGGGAGGACTCGTAATATTATATTATATATATATATATATATATATTGCCATGTGCAGCGTTTCGAGGATTTAATTAAACCATAAACCATTAGAGCAAAAATATACTTTTAATTACATAAAAAATGAAATATTATAAACTTAAAATCTACTAAGGATATAATAAGAGGGTCTAAATAATAATTAATACACAAATGAGTAATAAGTGATGGTTGACGCAAAGATTCACTTTAGTACGGAATGTTAATTAAAGAACATAATTAAATGGGAATCCTTTTACTTTTAAACTAAGTAGGAGTCTGGCGTGGGGAATGACCTTGACAAAGAATCTCGTTTAGGAGGTGAGGCGAGGAGAGGGTGTCACGGAGGTGAGGTGGAATCGGCCACACAGCTGTCTTCGAGGTGAGTGAAGAGGTGTGCTTGGCGATGTATCTTGACTTGACGATATAAGCGAAGGGACAGTGGATGTATGATTATTCCAATCCTTGGGTTACACGTATGGGGCTTCTCGATGATGAGCGTTAAGCAAGAGGTGAATTATTTCTCGATGGGGACTTCACTTTGGTATTCCTCAATGGTGAGGGATATCTCTGGTTTTATTCGAAAACTGAGATATGGGGTTTCTCTGACGAGAGAGGTATGAGAGTGATTCTCTATACCAATGGTCTACTCTTCGATGTGACCAAAAGGAACATCTTCGGGATGAAAACTCCCGCTCAGTTCCACTTTTTTCTTTTTCGTCTTAATGGCCGGACTGACGCCAGTACTCGTCTTCTCTCGATCGCCAACTCGATTCTCCTTTTCTCCAGATCGACGTATATATACCTCAATTATCCCCGAGGAGGAGGGGAGAAGAGATGAGTGCCCACCTTTAAGCCTCTCTCCTAGGGCATCACTTTTCAATGTTGTGACCCTTAGCCCTTCTGGTGTCTTCTGGTTTACGTTGGAAATCGGGAAATTTCGTCTATTTGGCGAAACTAGGCCTAAACAAAAGGAGGGGACAGTGAGCCTGTTCATCGACTTTTATTCGAAAGGCTCTACCACCCTCCTTTGTTTATACTAACGGGTTACGAAATCTGCTGATTATAAGGTTTCCTTGCGAGTGTTATCGCGGACTGTGGTGCCAGCGGGGCAAAAGGGGAGGGGGGGGGGTAAAGTATCGGCCCATATGCCACGTAGCAGTTGACGCTGTGTAACCAAACTAGCGTCTATTTTATCCTCGCGATATTGATTTCCCCACATCCTGTATAAATTGGTAAAAGAAAGCTACTCATAACAGAGACTTTATAAAATGGATCGAAACTCAATTGATAGGACGGGGAAAATAACTGTTTCGTCACAATGACGCCCTTCAAGGAACTGTTCTTAGACATTAAAATCCAACTAGGCAGAAGTAAAAATCAGTAACAAGTTTGTCAATATCGGTGCGGTCCAGGGTAGTCAGTTAAATGGCATTTTTTTTTTAAAAGAAGTCTGAACTGTCGACTGCCATCAAACCCGAGATAACCAAAAAGATCGATTACAAATAACACTAGAGAAAAAAAAGACGCTTTGGAGTAAGAGGGAGGTTTGATCCCTCAGGGTAATGAGCTTGCACCCAACAACCCCAAACTAAATACAATGGCGACTCGATTCCTCCAGAAACCGCCGGTCACCCCGGTAACGAAAATTGCGCGCAAAAGCTCCCCAGACTGGGACATTCAATAAGAATGTACCGGACAAGTCCGGGAAACCAAAAAGTCATCAGAGGTTTAGGACACCACTCCATTAAGTGGCGATACGTCTCGTGAGTGCCGCCAATTTGGAGGTGACAATAAAACGACCGGGATTGGTAGAACCATTGGGGGGTAGATCCACAAGAAAAGTCGCGGCGAAACGCAAACTTAGGTTCCAGTGGGCCATCTCCCATCTTCATTGCCATATAGGGGTCGAACTAATTCATGCACTGTAGTCGGTGTGGAGAAGAGCAAAACGCTGGTTCGGTCGCTCTAGTCTATGCAGATTGTTTGACGCTTTCAATAGTAATATCTACATGTTCAGGAACCAAGTAGAAGACAATTTAAGGATCATCACGTCTCACAGCGGAATAGGCAGATACGAGATAGGAAGAAAGGAGATCCATTGGCAACAGAGGGAAAAACTGCTCTCGTACTCCCTAAAGCGCGTGGAATTTCTCCAGCATCGACAAGGAGCCTTTCTACAGGGGACGTAGGGGAGGTAGCGGTGACCAAATGGAGGATAGTGTGGTGGATCGAGGTCAGTTATCCCAATTCACCATCGGCTGCGGATGCGGAGAACTCGCATTCCTAGTCTAGCTTAGATGGAACAAAGGATCGCTAAGACAGAAGAGTAGCCCATCAGCACCACATGTGCTGAATGCCACTGAACGTGGAATGTCCAAGGCGCTAGGATAAGAGTCCCTTGAGGTTGTGAATGTGTGCCTTCCATGTAGAGCGGCGGTCAAAAACAAGATCAAGGAAAAGGTATGACTACCACATTCAGGTGAATCCCATTTAGGAACGAGTCTAGGTTGAGGGGAAGCCGTGGAAGGCACAGAAGTGCATCATTTTAGTCTCGGGCAGAGGAAAACGAAACCCGCGCGCTTCAGCTTCGTGAGAGACGCGGTTCAGCGCCTGTTGGAGTCGAACAGTTCAATGGCAGATTGAATTCAATGTCCACAAATGTTAATGATTTCACACTGAATCTGGAACGAAAAATTCAACTCTGCCATGTTTGAATCACCGCTATCAGTTGCGAAAGACTTGGGTGATATAGTTAACGAAAACATGAAATTATAAAAATATCAAAATCAGCTAGATTTTTTTTCAGGAATTTTGTATATAAATCGAATGAGCGACATAGTTCTACCCTTCCCCCCCAAAAAAAAAATCAGTGTCGATTTTATTTGGAGTGAGAACTTCATTTCTGGACCCATTAACTTTGGACTTCGTTCTTTAGGGTTCTATTAATTATTAATCCGCGATAATTCGTGGCAATCCATTTCATTTCGTATCTGTTAAATTAACTATTCAATTTCCGATTGCGCCAATCCTTTGTACAGGGAGTCCCAACATTCACTATTCCTAAAAAAAAATAATCTAGAGGTCCCCTTGGCCTACACGTAATATCTATACAAAAATATTTCGCCAATGATCTATTGCAGGCCATACTTTGCCACCATATAGGCATCTTTTAAGCCTCCATCTAGCGACTTCCAACATGGGTAGAAGTCGCCGTAATTAAAATTTCAGTCTATTACTAGGATACTTTAAAGTTCACACACAAAAAAACAAAATTCAAAACCACAAAAGCAAGGAGGAGCCACAATCCGGAGTCAAGAAAAGGCTCGGAGCGTGCACCCAACACCAGAGTCAAAATATAGCAGTCCAGCTTCCTGCGGAAACTCATACAGTCCACAAGTCTGTTAGCACGAACTCGTCTCGAGCTCCAACCATGAAACTTGTTTCTCTCGTTAAAACTCTCGGCTAAAAATCGCGACTTTTGCGATATCCTGTAGAATATTTGATTTACATTTGAACCCTTGCACGTGTGTAGTCTTGGGAGCAATTATAAATGTTCTCACGTTGGTTAAACCCCTTTTAAAGGTGTCAGATTTAATACCACACCCATAAATGGGGAACATAAGTGACAATAGAAGGTCAAAAGCTAAACCGGAACAATTCTTCCTTAACGAAACCAACGAAGGAACTAACAGCGGATTGGTCATCCTGATCTTTATGCGTTTTTTTAATTTTTTGCTCTGGGTATCTCGTTACGAAGCAAGGGCCGGATGTCGCAATTTACCTACCACGGCTAACTTAGAGATGCCCCCCCCCCACCTGACTTAAGTGACGAATAAGGGGATCCCCCATCCCCGTTCAATTTTGCAAATCTTTTCCACTGATCAAATTCCTCCTTTCCATACCCCCAACACCCCACACCTGCCTAAGAGTGGGGGAGGATGAGACAGTGGCAATCGCGGCCAATTAGTGCCAAACGCGGCCAATTAGTGCCACGCAATTAATGGTCACTGACCAAACCTCTCATTGACTGGTGGTCGCCGCCGGAAGTGGACGTTTAGGTCGATCGATCGAGTGAGAGTTCAGGGATACGCGACCACCAGAATGGGAACAAGTTACGTACTGAGCAGGTACACGGGAGGGTGGGACAGGTACCTCAAAAGGACTTTGAGAGGAATAAAGGAAAAATGAATAAAGAGGGAAGGGAGAAAAGACAAAGAAAAATATTTTTTTTATTCAACCATTCAAACTACCGCAAACTTGTGCACAACCACACCCACACACTTTTCTCCCCTACACTCCTCCGATTCGAAAACCCCACACGATTTAAAACTCGGATTCGAATTTCACGAGAGTTTTTAAATAGCAAAGTAGAGCAAATGGATTTGAACTCCATGCGAGGTTTACACTAGGGGGTCTGCCTCCCCCCCCTTTATCAGGTTCAAAATATGGCACCTGAACCCCCCCTCTTGGAGGAATAAATGGGGGGGAATAATTAATTAGTCCCGCACAAACACACACGACTTTAATTAATAGAAGCTAAATGAACGGCGAAGCAGCGAGTCATTAATCAGAGGAAGGCGGAATCACGCGGCCGGTAATAATCAACGATAGACTTCGCTCACAATTATCGATAAAGACGAAGGTAGAATTACTCAAATGCGACTAGGGGTGGGGGGCAGGTGGATAATGCATTTCAAGGAGTCCCGCTGGATACCCGCCCCCTTCTTATAAAAGATTCCTCAAGGGTCCATACTAAGTGGAACACAAAATCACAAATTAGTGATTTTAAGTACGAGGTTATATAAGGCATCCTTCCTCTACTCTTACTCACAGGTTATCATCGTTAGATTCGAATACCCCCCCCTCCCACCCCAAATAATGACCAAAGTCCTCCAGAAGCCGGAGAGAAGGATCTCAGGGGCTCGAACGTGCACCCAACACTCAAAAGATAAAATAGTATGGAGGGAGGTCTGGCACCGCCAGAAACTCAATAATTCGAGTCAGGTGAGCACAAACTCGTTTCTTTCGGGTTTTTTTTATTCGTGGCTCATTTAGTGACTGATATGCAATAATATTCTATACAGTGAGGGCACGCGACTTTTTAGTCAGCAGAACTTGTTCTATTAAAATTACAAACGCTATTTCTGCTACATCGAAATTATAAACGCTGTTTTTGTTGTATTAAAATTACAAACGATGTTTTTGCTTTTTAAAAATTATAAATGCTGTTTTTGCTACAGTCAAATTTACAGACAAAAAAGAAATTTCAATTTAGTTAGAAAAGCTGACTTACGCGGCGTTGCACAGGTGAACATTTTAATTAGAAATGTATAGATCAATATTTTATTCAACTCGACTCTACAGACTGTTTAAGAAGTGTATGCGGGTTAATTCCTATGGTAGTATATACGTTCTGTATGTGTGGTGAGAAAATTCAACACTGTGTGGTAGTAGAAAATAAACTTAGGAGTTGCAAATCGTTTTCAATTGTAATTCCCAAATAATTGTCAATTTAGTCGGTTAAATACTGAACTAAAATAATGACTCAATAATGTTTAGAGGAATACAGATGGATGTAGAGGAAAAGAGCCGAAAATTCCGAGAAACGTTGAATGCTAATAGAATGACAAACAAAGAAACGAACGAGGGCATTTTCGCCAAAGAATTTTATGATCGTGTAGCGAATTGGGGAAAACAGTTAATGTGTGAAAGTGGCCAAAAGATCATGAGGAGGAACGCCGCTGTGTATGTTGGAGGCAAGGTTCAAATTAAGTTGGACTTTTCAACAAGCTTAACCAACTTCGGCGCAGATTTTCGTGTAAATATAAATTAATACCAACTGACAACTCTCCATTTAACAGTGCAGAGCCCCTCAAATAGGAGTGGTTAATTGGCCAAATTGTTCCTAACTTCAATTTAGTGGCGGTGTAATTAGAAGGAATCTCTTGATTGGCTGAGACGGGGCCAATCCAGTGGAGTCCTATCGTCCTCTACTCGACCGAATCGATTAGCAGGACTCACATAATTACTGGGTAGTTTTTTTATTATTATTAAAGGGGTAATATATATATATATATATATATATATATATATATATATATATATATATATATATATATATATATATATATATATATATATAAATAAAGGCCAAAAGAAATGGAAATTGGTAACACAACCCTGAAAAACGCTAAGGAGAATATTACGTGAACCAATGAAAGCTTAAGAAGGAATTGGGAGATGTAGAAAACGGAAAGATAGGGCAAACTATTTAACTGTTGAGAATGGTAGCTCTAGCGATGAGCGTCGTGGTCATATAAGCGATTTGCGCTTGATGACACAGGTTCAAATCCAACTTCTTTATATATTTTCAGTCAACGGTTAAAATAGTTTGTCCTATCTTTCCGTTCTCTACATATCCCATTTTCTTTCTTAAGCTTTCATTGGTTCACGTAATATTCTCTTTACTGTTTGGCCGGGTTGTGTTACCAATTTCCATTTCTTTGGACCTTTAAATACCTTTATATATCAGGTGTCATATGATTTTCAATTATTATTATTATTATTATTATTATTATTATTATATATATATACTTGTAATTGATTTGTTCCTTGGGAATCTGATACGCAGTAGGAATATGAAGGCCCAGCAGATTACACTAATCATTTACTGGCCGGACCTTTCGCTAGGACCGTCATCAGCGACTGTATCGACTAATGAGAAGGGCAAGAAATATTAACAATAACAGTTAAATAGTTAGAAGAAACATGCATTATATACTGGTAAAAAAAAGCGGGGCGAGGCAAGGTAAATAAATAAAAGTGACAAATATTGAGGAGAGTAAAAACAAAATAAAAAAAATATAGAATTACTTAATACTATCCAGTGTAATTTTTAAAAAATAATAGGAAGAAGTAAAGTTTTAACATAAACTGACTTAATACAAAAGATTAAAGGTAACTGGAGTAAACAATAAAATAACCTATTATATTAAATTATAAACATAAAAACGACGAAAAAAATGTTAACGAATTAAACAGAGGGACTAATCTTTATAGTAGGAGTTAATGTCTTGAAGTGTTGGTTGGTTATATAGTGAATAGTTTAATTGAGGAGTAATTATTTAGGTTTGGATTTATTTTATTGATGTACAGTGACTAAGATTTTCAAATCGAGAGAAGTTAAGGCTGAAGATAATATGGTAAATGAATCAGAATTAAGAGGATGATGGTGATACTCAGAGTGTTGCCTGATGGAAGAGGCTTCAGGTTTGAAAATCTTAAGAGTCGCTGTACATCAACAAAATAAATCCCAACCTTAATAATTACACACTCTTCTATTGACTATATAAACAAACAACCGAACAAATCCCGTTAGTAGTCAGAGTTGTTGGTTTATTGTTATAAGTGTTTCTAAATACACATAAGTTGAGTTTAAACTGAAGGATAATGACAAACGAGTGAGGCGTTCAACTTTTATTATCAAACTAATACATACTATTTGTCAACTGATACATTAAAATCATGCTTTGTCTCAAACGATGGCATGAAGTCACGGGATTTTAGTACCACCCGAATGTAGCCATCTCTGACTTCTTTTGGCCAGACTTCCTTTACCATTCGTACACACTACTCCACACCTCGAGAATGGCATGGAATGTCAAAAGAGAGTGGATCGCCGACAATATTTTGCAGGTCTGCATTAGATACGAGAAACGGTCAATAAGTTTTGCGAATCGGTAGGGCAAAACAGAGGAAGGGGGATGGCTGTTTGTGGGGGTGTTAGGACAAGTTATGACAAGTCAGGACCTGCAGCCGCACGCTACTGCCTCGTCTATTTAAGAAGCAGTACCTGATCGCAGATCGTCAGTCACAATTTTTTGAACAATGGAGAAGGTTGAGCACCGCGCAGTGATAAAATTTTTGACCAAGGAAGGCAAGAATGCAAAAGAGATCCATGAACGCATGGTTGCAGTGTACACCCACACCGCCCCTTCCTATGCAACCATTGCTCGCTGGAATAGGGATTTCCGCCATGGTCGTGAGTCCCTTGAAGATGACCCCCGTCCAGGACGCCCGTCAGACGTGACCAACGAGGACAATGTGGCCCGTGTGGAGAGGAGGATCCTCGAAAATCGACGGGTGAAGGTCGAAGAAATCGAGCGAAACTTGGAATATCACATGGAAGTGTTATCAACATCATCCATGACCAAGGTCTCTGCCCGTTGGGTCCCTAGAAACCTCACGCCCCATGATCGACTTCAACGTCGTCAAAGTCCACAAGGCCAGAGTTGCACAAGCTGCCCTGCACGAGTGCGGATTCGAGGAGCCCAATCATCCCCCCTACAGTCCAGATCTGCCCCCTAGCGACTACTTTTTATTCTGCCAGCTCAAGGCTGCACTGCGCGGACGCTGGTTTGGAGACGATGATGTCCAGCTCGCCGTCCACGACTGGATTGAGCAGCAGTCGGGAGATTACTGGTTGTCGGGAATTCGAAGCCTCAGGGACAAGTGGCGCAAGTGCATTGAAGTCGAGGGTAGTTATATTGAAAAATAATAAAACACTTTTCCTCATATCCGAATTGCAAAACTTATTGACCGCCCCTCGAAGATGCATTGTTATTGCTGGCTCAAACCTGCACTCCTCTTCAGGGGAACGTAGATCTGTTAGGTTCTTAGCAGTTTTATCTATTTTGGGGGGGCCTGAAATCACGTATCTCTTCCTCAAATTAACTTTCGGATCTTCTTGATTCTGTCAATAGCTAATTTCCTGTTCTTCTGATCAACGTCTGCAAGCATTGCCAAAAGGACGTTCTCAGGATGGACCCAGTAGGAATTCCTTTGGATTGTTTGCCATGCTATAGCTTCACTGGCAAGTTTTTATATCTGCAGAACATTCATCTGTTCCAGATGTTTAGATCCCACCGTGCATTTCGCATTTCGGAGAGAATTTGTTCTGAAACCAGATGGGCCCTAATAATGACACACGACAAACTCTGTGAGGACATATAATCCTTATTAGGTTTTTCTGTTGCCACATAAAGTCGACATATTCTTCTGGCAGTGGTAAGCCATCTTGCATGAGGTACTGGCCCTGGTTTCATATGTAAGAGATGATCGTTAATTACACCACTTCTAATAGCACTGATAATTCTGTACAGGTAAGCTTGGTCCCGACTAAGCTGATTCACATCTACATCTGGAAGAGCTCCTTTAGCAATAAAGTGAAAGCGATTTGGTGATACCGGTATAATTTCACAGGTGGTTAAGGCTTTACCAAGTGGTCCTTTCCATTGATTTCCACTCTCTGTTGGACCAATATATTTCCTGAACAGGTGCCTCAAAGGAAGCTCATTTAGATGCAAGCTGCAGATGCTCCGCTGTAAAGAACGATCTAATTGACATTCCAGCCTTCTTATGACTCCATTCTTGTAGCCAGTATTAGTTGCCATGCTGTCAGCTCCCACTGTCTTTATCTCATCTTTAATATCATTTTCAACAAGCCATTTCATCAGTCCGTCTGCAATACCTACATCTCTTCCTCTTTCAATAGTTAGATAATCGAAATAGAGAGTACCAGGTTCTCCTACAAGCACATAGTGATCTTGAATTTCTTTTGCTCCATACCATTTGTTCCCTTTCTTCTTTTTAGTTAGTGTTGTCTCTCTCTTCCCATAAAAAAGCAGTAATTTTCTTATCTCCCAAACATTCAGATTCGGTGAAATTCCTCCTAAACTTCTGTCGTGCCTTCCAGACTTTGTGATGGTCAATTACATGGGAGAGGTCTTCTGATTTATAATACCATACTCGAATAGGGCTGCACTACTAATTGCAGCAGCTTTATTTGACACAGAATACCGATCTGCTTCCATGACATTTGTTGGTATTGGTATGATGATGTTTACTGTTCTCGCAAAGACTTTCTTCCATTCATCATCAGAAATGTCCGAAGATGAGGTTTCTTCATCCAAGGCTTCGTCTGAAATTGTAGTTTTCTCTTCCCTTTTCGTTTTTTTTTGTGACTTTTTCTTCTCTTCTTTCCTGAATTAAATCCTCTCTGATTTTCCTGTTTTCAATTATTTGACTTGTTTTTACATCCACGCCTCCAATTTTCATGTGACGCCCAGTTCTTTGGTCAATAAGAAATTCATGCTCTCGACGTGGCACTATCATGTTCCTTTCACACTTGCAATCCAAGAGATCAATCAGCACACTGGCAGCCTGCTATATCAAAAGGTTTACCCAATGATGAGATAAACTTCTTACTCCTAGTGGCATTCATTCCTTGTTTTGATACCAAAGACGCTTCTTCCACCAATCGGAGTAATTTGGTTTCAACATTCTTGATCGGCTGAACTGGAATACTGGCCTTTTCCCAAATCTCAGTAAGGGCCTCGGATACTTCAGGAATAACATCATTGTTCCTCTTTATTTATTGTCTTTTACATACTGAATATATCTTCCAACCTGTTGTTTTGTTGACAGCTCATAATGGGAAAGTTCTGGAAGTTGGGAGCCAAAGACACTGTGACGTGTTGATATTCTAGTTCTTTACTTACCTAAGCCCTGAAAATGAATAATAGAAAGACCCGATAGTATAAAGCAGAAATAAATACATGTGATGAGTGAATCTATAACATACGAGGGGCGGTCAATAAGTTTTGCGAATCGGTAGGGCAAAACAGAGGAAGGGGGATGGCTGTTTGTAGGGTTGTTAGGACAAGTTATGACAAGTCAGGACCTGCAGCCGCACGCTCCTGCCTCGTCTATTTAAGAAGCAGCAGCTGATCGCAGATCGTCAGTCACAAATTTTTCAACAATGGAGAAGGTTGAGCAGCGCGCAGTGATCAAACTTTTGACCAAGGAAGGCAAGAATGCAAAAGAGATCCATGAACGCATGGTTGCAGTGTACACCGATACCGCCCCTTCCTATGCAACCATTGCTCATTGGAATATGGAGTTCCGCCATGTTCGTGAGTCCTTTGAAGATGACCCCCGTCCAGGACACCCGTCAGACGTGACCAACGAGGAAAATGTGGCCCGTGTGGAGAGGAGGATCCTCGAAAATCGACGGGTGAAGGTCGAAGAAATCGAGCGAGAACTTGGGATATCACATGGAAGTGTTATCAACATCATACACGACAATTTGGTCATGCCCAAGGTCTCTGTCTGTTGTGTCCCTAGAAACCTCACGAAACCTCACGCTCCATGATCGACTTCAACGTCGTCAAAGTTCGTTGGAGCTGCTGCTCCTGTCCAACCAAGACTCGGCGGGATTCGAGTCACGCATAGTGACAGGTGATGAAACGTGGGTCCATCACTGGGATCCCGAAACCAAGCTCGAAAGCATGGCCTGGAAGCACAGGGGCTATCCGACCCTCATCAAGTTCCGGACCCAACCCTCAGCCGGGAATATCATGGCCACCATCTTCTTGGATTCTGAGAGAGTGTTGATGGTGTACTATGCTCCTTGTAAAAGGACCATCACAGGCCAATATTACGCCGAGGAACTGGCTGGGTTGAAGAAGTGCATCCGTCAGAAGCGGCGCGGCAAGTTGACACGCGGTGTCCTGCTCCTCCACGACAATGCTCCAGTCCACAAGGCCAGAGTTGCACAAGCTGCCCTGCGCGAGTGCGGATTCGAGGAGCTCAACCATCCCCCCTACAGTCCAGATTTGGCCCCTAGCGACTACTTTTTATTCCGTGCATGCAGGCCGGTTTGGGGACGATGAAGATATCCAGCTCGCCGTCCAGGAGTGGATTGAACAGCAGTTGGGAGATTTCTGGTTGTCGGGAATTCGAAGCCTCAGGGACAAGTGGCGCAAGTGCATTGAAGTCGAGGGTAGTTATATAGAAAAATAATAAAACACTTTTCCTCATATCTCGTTTCCTTATATCCGAATTGCAAAACTTATCGATCTCCCCTCGTACATTCAAAAAGGTGAAACCATATATATCCCTCCATAGGAAATACTCTATAAATATCTCGTAAATTCGTCATACATCGATTAATTTATATTTCCCTCCGAGTAATTTACAAACAAGGAATTCCTCAATCTAAAATTTCCTAAACCTTAGATACATAAGGAGTTAAAGTGCAAATTTTCTTCTTGTACGAAAATTACCCATTTCTACTTTCAGAGACGAGAACTATAATAAATGAATACAACCAGCCTCACCCTACGGAAAGGGTAATTTTTAAGCAAAATTTGGCCCTCAAAAAGGGGGTGCTAAGATTTTTTTTTCAGATTTTTTTCGTCATTTCCAAATTTTGGATGGTCTGCTCTACAAAACCTGAAATGTGCCTTAAAAATGGCTGTGACACTACGCTCTACTACCCAACCCATAATAAGAGTACAAAATTGTAACCTGACCATAGACTATAATGGGATTGTCATTGAGTCTCTCCTATACTACTCGTAATTTAGGACACTATTTAATATCGGGGAAATGAAATATTACGAGGCATTATAAAATAGAGTTGTGGTCTTCTAATAACCTATAAAGCATTGTAAATTGCACATTAAATTCGGCCTCTACTACGCTTAGGGGCGGGCCTTCCTCCTTTTTTTATCTTTGCTCTCCAACAAGGAAACGGATAAAAAGCTAAAACGCTTCCCAAAAGAGGCCTATCCATCAAGGACCAACACGGCGGTCGTTCACTACTTGCAGGACAGCTCTGATCGAATCGTAGGAGATAAATTTGCTCTTCCCCCCATTTAAGAGGGAAACAATGGGTGTCCATCCTCAAGTTTCTTCACCAAACGACCAATAAACAAACGACTACTCTCTCCTAACAAACATTCCGCAGGTCAACCACCCCTTAATGCAATGGTATGTCTTTTATATTTCTAATACTTGGAAATTAGATAACCATTACTAGATAGGTCAAATCTAGGAAACCATTCAAATTAAGCCTTAATACCAGATTTCCTTTCCCTCCTGTTTCCTTTGTTTTTTAAAAAATATTTCAACAAAACTAAGTATTATCGTTCTCTCAATTTACAATTCCTCCAATTTTATTTCCTTTAATTCCTAGGCGGCTTTAAATGTAAATGACATTTGCTCTTAACGGAAAGGCGTGCAGTAAATTGAGTATTTACTCGGGATCTTTATAGAAAATTACTACGAAACTCAATATAGGAAAGAACTTAACGCTTGCATAACTCCAGGAAATTGATTGATTGATTGATTGATGTAATAAGAATGAAATGTGTAGTAGGTATTTAAAGATAAAAAGATGGGTTGAGAATTGCCCTGGTGTAGAGGGCTCCTCACCGGTTTGTCCATTACTTGTACTATTTATCTCTTCTCCTTATTCGTTTCTGTTATTTGTCTTAATCATTTTCTATATTTAATTATATGTATTTGTTTTAATATATTTATTCTTTTTGATATATTTATTTATTTATTTATTTATTTTTATTTTTATTTTTTTATTTTTTTTATTTTTTTTTTTAATATATAAACTATAATTAGGTAAAATAAATATCTATACTATATCCTCCGTCGTGGCTTTCAAGCCTTTCAAGTATATTGTTTGCTTTTGCAATCTTGTGTTACATTTTGTAATTATACATTTTGTATCTGTCTTGCCGGGGTTTTTGGTTCTGTATATTAGTTTGTCTCAGTTGGGTTCGATGGGCACTACGCCTCTCTACTCTTCGCTTTCTTCTTCTTCTGTGATTTTTGGTGTATTCAATCGTACGGTTACGTATAGAGACCAACTAGTCGATCTCTGGAGCAGTTCCTTCCACTCGGGAAGAGGGATCTTCTTTTCGCACGATCTCTGACTGCTCTGGGTATGTCCAGGTTTTGATTTATATTCGGGAGTATTTCTTCTTCGATTTTGTCCCAGGTCTTTCTCCCTAGCCTTTGGAGTTCTACATTCAGAGGGGTTAGTCCTGCTCTTGCGTGCAGGACTGTCTGCTGAATGTAGTCCGTCCTTTTCGCTCCAGCTATAAGCAGGGCTGCTTTGTTCTGCACTCTCTGCATTTGTCTGAGAGAGGTGGAACTCACAGCCTGCATGACCACTGCCGGGTACACTAATGTTGAGCGCACCAGAGCAGTGTATAGCTTTTTAAGGTTTTTGGAGCTGAGGTTTTTAAACCTATACAGTTTGCCAAGCTGTATTTTGGCTAGGGAGATTCTGTTATTGATGTGACCTTTGTACCCTTTGGAGGTAAATTGAAGACCCAGGACTTTTCCTTTGTTACCATATGGGTAAACTTCGCCATTTACTCTGACATCCACACATTTGCGGCGGTTAATTGGTAGGATTTGGAACTTTTGGCGGTTGGTCTTGATCTTCCACATTCGTTCATATCGATTGATGTTTTCGATTTCGATGGCTGTCTGCCTTGCTTGATATCCGGCGTGCTTGTAATAGCTGGGGACGATTTGCGTGATGTCATCTGCAAACTGCAGGTACATCACATCCTCCCCTACCGGATCAGGTAAGTCCAGTGTGTACAGAAGGTACAGCAGTGGACTCAGACAGCCACCCTGTGGAACACCCGCCTTAAGTTGAAATTCGGGTCCTCTGTAGCCCTCGATGGAAATTCGGGCTTTTCTACGCATGATGTAGTCGCAGAGGACCCTTTCCAGGGTAGGGTTCAGCTGGAGGCTTAGGATCTTGTGTTGTAAGCCTCGTAGCCAAACCTTATCGAAGGCCTTTTGCACATCTCGCATCACCACGTCTACGTATTTCTTCTCGGCCTTACATCGGGCAAGCTTTTCAGTGAGAAGGGCAAGGGCAGTATCCGTCCCCCTTCTCTTGCGAAACCCGTGTTGCTGAGAGCTGTGGGCTTCTAGCTCAGTTAGTTGGTCTTGTAACCTGTTAGCCAGAAGCTTCTCGTAGACTTTACCTATTATCTCCAGGAGGGATATTGGCCTGTAGTCCACCAGTTGATCAGGCTTCTTCCCTTTGGGTATAAAGATAATTTTAGCTATCTTTAGCCCGTCTGGGAAGTAGCCCGTATTCAGGGAAGCATTGTAGATGTTAGTGATTCCCTGAATGATCTGCCGGGGGGCATGTACCAAATTATTTCTGGTGATGCCCGTCCAGCCTGGTGCCTTCTGTTTGAAGGTTTTAATGACCGCCATGACCTCTTCCGGTGTAGTTGGCCGGCCATGGTCTACCATATTCCTCCCTTCGTCGACATAGGCATGTGGTAGAGTTCGATGCACATTCTGATTTAGTTCTTCCATCAGTTGGCCTTCGAATTCCTGGTCGAATTCCGCATTTTCCTCTGGTGTTATCCTGAAGATATTTTGCCAGAAGTTGCGGAATCTTTCCTCCAAATCCGCCGGGTCTTCCAAGTAGTCATCGCCCTCCTTAATGCGGGTCTTTTCTCTACTTGTCAGACCTTTCAACTTGTTCACAAGTCGCCAGAACACATCGGGTCGAACTTCGCTGTCAACTTTCTCAATCAGACTGTCCCAGACTTCAGCCTCTTGCTGGTTGATAGCCTGCTTAAGTTCTTCACTCAGGCGTCTTAGCAGCGTTGTTCTTTCCCGATTAACACCCTCTCTCCTCGTTTCTTCATACACCTCCCTGTGCACTCTAGCGATCTCTCTCATTTCCTCAGACCATCTGGGTTGGAGGAGAGTTTTGTACCTTTTCATCGGTACACTCTCGCGATCTGCTTCGATGATGCGGGCAGTAATCGCTTCCAATTCCTCGTCGATCCTCTCCAGACTCGCTCCGTCGAGGCCCACTGGTACATAGCTGGCAAGGTTTTCATTGTAGTGTTCCCAGTTGGCCGAAGCATAGCTTTTCCGAAGTGGTATCGGGAGCTGAATTGGTGCAAGAGAAATGGTCGTCAAGATCGGTATGTGATCACTTGGTATTGTCGGGCCCGGCTCACTACGGTAATTGAAAGGGAAGCCATCACTTGTCATGATTATGTCAGGTTTCGTAGCGGACCTTACGGTGAAATAGGTTGGAAAATCCGGTCCTATACGCTGAATGTTTTTCCTTCTCATAATCATTTCCAAGTTGTGACCTCTTTCGTTTGTGTTCCCGTAGCAAGCCGTTCGGCATCTGGCGTTGAGGTCTCCCCCAAGGAATACCATCCTGCCGTGGCCAAACAGGGTGTAGAAGTTCGTCAGAGGGAGGTATCTGCGTCGAGGTGGTTGGTATGCCGCCGCTATTATGAGCTTGCCTACTAATGTATGCAGCTCTACCGCCACGAAGGATTCGTCCATGTCTGGAAGACGTTTGAACGACAAGTTCCTCCTGACGGCAATGGCAACACCGTCATACCTCTCTTGAGAATGGTTCTTAGATATCACTCTGTAGCCTGGTAACTTCAACTGCTTACTGGTCGTATCGATACCATGCTCAGTAATCAGTATGATGTCGGGATCTAGCACACGGAATATGTTGCCGTACGCCGTGGCTTTCCCCTCCCATCCATTACTGTTAAGTGTTAATATCCTTAACCTGTTGTTTTGGTTTTCCATTCTCTGTTCTGGCTTGTGTGGATGTCTTTAGTGCTTACGGGTGGTTGACTTCCTTTTCCCGTTTCTTTTTCTCTTGAACTCGGCCTGGGATAATTCCACGAAGGTTTCACGATGGAAGGCAATACATTGGCTATGTAAGGCTTCTTCCACCGTTTCCTCTTCGCATTGGGCATCATAGTCCCATTTATAAAATTTCTTCTTTATGCCCACATTGATTTTATTTGTATCCCCATCCTTCGGGAATGGGAACTGCTCCGATGCGTATAGGAATAGGTTAATCCTATCTGCATCTATCTTCTTATTCTTAATCTTCTTTGCTTTTGTGGCTTTAGCTTCGCAGATAGAACCCTCTGAGTCCGAGGTGTCGGGTGTCTCTTCTTCTTTCGGGTTCTCTGCGCTCTGTGCCTTTGGCTTGACTGTCTTGGTGGCAGTCATTCTCTCTTTCTTGGCCTCAATCCTGGGATCCGGCCTTCTTGCCTCTTTGCTAGTCTGTTTCGCTCTTTCTTCTTTGTTGTTGCTTGACTCTTTTGGGACCATTTGCAACTGGAGCACGTCCCCCGATGGTGGGTTCTCGGGGAACCACATCTCAGACATGCCATTATTTGCCAGCATTTGGTTCAATTCTTTGGCAAAAGTCCCGGGATTGGTTAGGTTTCTGACATGCGCATACAGTATGCATGTCAGTATCTTTGTCGAGTTTTCATTTTCTATTCTCAGGTATATTTTTCTCGCCTCTGTTTCAGTGAGGACTGCTTTCGCTGCCTGAGCATACGTCGTGTTTTGCCTCCTGTCTTGTTCTTGCTTCTTCTTCTGAAACTTGTTCTTGATTATTTCCTTTTTCAGAGGGCAGGCCATAGCCATGGAACGATGTCCCAGGCCGCAATTGGCACACTTTTCCCTCGGGCTACTGCAGCTTTTCCAGTGGTGCCCCGCCTCGCTGCACCTCGAACATAGTTCTTGCGGTTCTGGACAGTCTTTAGTGGCGTGGCTCTCCATCTTATAACAGCGGAAGCAGAATTGAACGGGAGTGAATTCCTCCCTTTCTATTTGCTCTCCGCTGATTTTAGCGTTGAAGAGCAGAAGCCCACTCTCCTTAGCTTTTTGGGCCATTGTAGTGTCCGTGAATATAATTTTGAATACATGTGTGTATTCCGTATTCTCTTTTTTATTCCAAAATTTAATGACTTCAGCAACCTTAGCCCATGATTGGTTTTTGGCTATCTCCTCTTTAATTTCATCTTTGGAATGCTGACCTATCCACGGGTCCAACTTCCTACACACCACGCTTCTATGGGTTTGTATTTGAGGAGGAATTGCAGGCTGAAGGCCTATTTCACGCAGTGTTTCCACTGCTTCCTCCTTTGTGATTCCCTCCACGTCCTTCTCCTTTTCGCAGACCGCCACATAACCAGTGGGGACTTCGAGCAGGCGGAGCATGGCGATCTTCAGTTTCCCGAGGACCACCTCAAACACCTTCTCCCGTGTTGGCCTAACGCTACCACTGATGATGCGTAGCGGGATCTTTGTCGTCCCATTAGGCTCCATTTTCCCCTCGGGGGGGGGGGCCCTTGGGCCGCTTTTCTTCCTGTTATCTGTTCTTCTTTTGATAATCCTTTTAGTCTTCAATAATGATCCTTGTTCTTGGCGAATTTGACGATTTGTTGCTTGGGTTTGTTTATTGCGGGCAGCCCCCTCCCCCCCCATTGCAGGAGAACGTCGGCGAACATGAACTGTGGGATGGAGTGGATGAATGGTGGATGAATGTACCTGGGGAGGCCCCTCAGACGGATGATATGTGGCGGACTTAATGATGGGTGGTGATTGAATCAACTACCACCACCCGGGGGTGCCGCCCCGTCTGGGGTTTGGTTATCGATGCTGCTTCCAACTTGCACAGGGACGGTTGTATGTCCCCCTGTGATCTTGGCCGGAAACTACCCTCAGAGATTAGAGCGAACTCTTCCCCAAAGCTTTCAGCATCGCCTCGTAACCGGGCGTTCTCTTCCGTAGAGTTCTACAGTGGGCTAATCCTCAAACCTGCTTCCCTTTACGTCCCCAATTATGTCTATCAAAGTGGACGGACATAGTTGGGGCGAGAATAATGAGTGTCAGTTCAGTTCGCCTCAGTCCCCCTGTTCCGGGGGGGGGACTGCAAGGGGACTTAGCCAGACATTTGTCGTCTGTGTGCCACTCTTCTAAAGGTTGTTATTTTGCTCCCCGTAAGGAGTTGGCAAAGCTGGTTGGCGTTTTCAAAATTGCCCTTGGCTTTACCGCCTTTGCCGGCTACGACTTCTTGCAGAGCGTAAATATTTCCAACTTTTCTTCTTCCAAGTCCTCCAGGAAAAGCCATTAAGGGTATCCTTTTATATTATAAAGAAAAGGACAGAGGCCTATTTATGAAATTAAGTAATTTGTTTAAGGTTTCTAACCACGGGCTACCGAGAAGTTTTCGAGAGTCAAGGAAAAGCGGGGAAGGTTTCTCGGAGAGAAAACGCATTTCTTAGCTTAGTTTTATATTAATTATATAGGATTCCATGTAGTCTATATTATATTAATTCAAAATAGGTTTTTTATTCATAAACTCTCTCCTAAACCTATTTTATTAAGTTTGGTCGTAAAAAAAATGCCATAGAAACTTGCCGCCGTCGATATCTGGAACTATAAAAAAAAACCGTAAGGTCCACCCACCGGCACAATCAGCACGAGAAACGAATGAAATAAGCTATAAAAAACGAAGTCCAGGAATTATTTTGTACGAGAGAACAGAAACTAGAAAGAACGAGCTAAAACACCCTTGTGTGTTTGACCGACAGAATTGGCATCAAAACCAACCGCTGTCGATATCTGGCAACTACAAAAGCTTAAGTTCCGCTCACTTACTAAATATCAACACCAACGGATGAAAAAACAAATCAACACAGTACGGGAATCTATTTCGTCAAATAGACCCTGACGGCTTCATCATCTCAGAGCACGGACTAGAAGACAATGAAAATATTCAATTATCACATAATTAAGAAGAACCCCACCGGAGAAAGGTACGACGGTACAGCCATCGCAGTAAAAAAGAACCTCCAAGACACACAGGAACGGGAGGTGGACAAGTTTATGCCGCTGTGACTCTAGAAATCGAGTTCACTCCATTGACGATAGTAGCGGCCTACCAACCACCCCCGGCGTTCGTACATTCCTGTCCATTCAGTAATGGAATTGTTCAACAAGAACAATCCCACTATACTGCTGGGTGCCCTGAACGTGAGAATACCGGAATCAGGATATAAAACAACAAACAACGCAGGAAGAAACCTCGAACTGCTAATGGAGGGGAAAATAATGAGAGACGGTCCGGAATCCGACATACATCACCCGAAAAGCTTCCACAAAACCAGATATAATACTAACCAACGAAAGCTTCCCTTACAATATGCACATGGAACCAATAACAATTCCATGCAGCGACCACATTGGCATTCTGGTGACCATGAACCAGAATCCAATACAGGTCCCGATTAAGCCACGCAAATCACACAGGAAAGCAGACCGGTTAAAATTACAAAAAAAGTAAAAAACACACAAAACCCAAGTGAGGCTTGGAGGTTAATCAAGAAAATAAAAGGTCAACCACCAAGAAAGCCGATAAGAATAATAAACGAACAAGGTGAATACTTAAGGAATAGCGAAGAAACAGAACAAAAATTCAGAAACCATTGGAGCAAAATTTACACAAGAGAAAAAGACAATGAAAGATACGACAGAGAGACGGAGGAAATAGTAAATAAGAATAAATAACAAATATACATAGGCTAACACCGGAGGGAAGAGTTAACCTACGAACAAACCAGCAGGCGGGAGTAGCAGCGACGATCACACAGCAGGAACTTAAAAGACGCCATCGGCTCCTTCAAACAAAAATCTCCCGGCAAAACAGGACTAATTAAATGGAATTACGACAAGGCAACAGAAAACATATTCAGTAATATTAGGGAAATATTTAACGCGTACCTTAATATAGGGGCCTTCCCGGAAGTGTTCAAGGTAGCAAAAATGGTATTTCTACCCAAACCAGACAAACCTACAAACATGGTCTCCAGTTATAGACCAATATCGCTCCTGAACTTTCTGGATAAAGTGTTTGAAAAAATAATAAACAACAGACTAGCCAAACACCTAGAAGAAAATGGTAAACTAAACACACATCAGTACGGATTCAGAAAAGACAGGGACTCGACCATGGCAATCGCAATAATAACGGAGAAGATTGCTCAAACCAAATCTGGAAAAAGGTACGTGGATGTGGTACTAGGGGATGTCGAGAAGTCCTTCGATAAGGTATGGGTGGAAGGACTGAAACATAAACTCCTTCAACTCGATCTCGGCATCCGGACGGAGAGAATAGTGGCTGGTCACATCTCAAACAGGGCGGCATACATCAACATCGAGGAATACGAAGGACCTACCTTCCAACTCCATACTGGGGTCCCACAAGGAGGGTGCATGATCCCCACCTTATATGCCATCTATACGGCCGATCCCCCCTCCCTCCCCCACTAACGCCATGGTGTATGAACCTTCAGTATGCCGATGACATCAGCCAGGTGATCTTTACACGCACCACGAACCCCAGATGGCAGGCAAGAACTACGGAACGGGAAATAAAAAAAATATAAATGATTACGAGAAAGAATGGAGAATTAAAACTAATGTGAACAAATTCAAAATCATCCCCATAATGAGACGCAAAAAAGACCGGTTAACCATCAACAGGGTAGAATACGCATACACGTCAGGAGGAAAGGTACTAGGCCTACAGATGGGGGGAAAGAGGATATCAAGCACATATAAAGGAAAGAATTGGCAAAGCCAAAATGGGAATAAGGCTATTATACACCCTTAGAAATCTTGATCGGAAACGAAAAAGGACACTAAATAAAGCATTCGTAGAATCGGTATTGCTGTATCCTCCGATCCCAATTCACACCACAACAAAAACTAATAAAAAGAAACTACAAAGGGTTCAGAACAAAGCGGCCTACGTAATTACAAACACTAGAAGAGAAAGGAAAAGAATGGAGGAAATTATCGACACGGCAGGACTAATTCCAATCAACAAAATATTAGAAGAACAGACCAAAAAGGTCTGGCAAAAGATCGAGGAAACACACATAGAAAGAAGCAGACAACTTATCGTTGATAATCAAAACTCCGAACGCAAATCCTTCAGAAGCAGCAGGCATCACCTCCGAAGAGAGGAAGAGCCAATAATCAAATAAGACCAAATACAAAATTAACCAAGAATAACTTCAAATAAAGGCATGAATACCTGAAATAGAAACAAACCGATAATCAAGAAAGGACAAAAGCAAAATTAGAAGCAAACAATACAAGAATGAGTAAACGCAAACATACAAGCAAAACAAATAAACTATAAAAGAATTATAATTAACGCTACCCGTGAAGGTACCCCACTCAAAAACCTAAAAGAAAAAAAAATAAATACAAGAAGGAAAATGAATTAGAAGTAAAATGACAAAGAGAAAAAACACACAGGAAATAGAAGAAAGAAGACTTTCCAAAGAAAGAAGATCAGCCAGTACCCTGGCAACTTTAGAACCCCCTTAACACACATACACAACTTTCACTCACCCTCCGTGAGGCCTTAAAAAACCCACTCTCATGCTATATTCTATCTATCTCCCCCTTCTTCTCTCACCTACTAACACAATCGGCAGGAGAAACGAATGATGGGCAAATGTAAGACGGAGAAGGATGAAAGTGCAGGAATGGTTGGATATTTCCAAGAAGCTTTAAAAACCGAGTTAAAATACCTTTCTGTTTGATCGAGAAAATTGTCAGCGAAATCTACCGCTATCGCTATCTGGGAACTACAAATATACAGAAAAACGAATCAGTTGAAGACTCTTAAAATAATTAAATAAATTGTAATATAAAGCGAACTCCAGGAACAACTTTGTACGAGAGTTCAAACCCTGCAAGAACAAGTTAAAGCACCCTTGTGTTTGATCGAGAAAATTGCTACCGAAGCCTACCTCTCTCGATATCTTGCAATCAATTTATGCTGCAATCATTTTATTTTGCAGTCAATTTGTGACGCAATCAAAATATCTTGCAATCACTTTGTGCCTTAATCACATTATTTTGGAATGAACTTATGCTATAATAAAATTATCTTACAATCAATTTATGCTGCAATCAAATTATTGCAAGTAAAATTATCTTACAATCAATTTATGCTGCAATCAAATCATTGCAAGTAAAATTATCTTACAATTAATTTATGCTGCAATCAAATTATTGCAAGTAAAATTATCTTACAATCAATTTCTGCTACAATCAAATTATTGCAAGTAAAATTATCTTACAATCAATTTATGCTGCAATCAAATCATTGCAAGTAAAACTATCTTACAATCAGTTTATGCTGCAATAAAATTATTGCAAGTAAAATTATCTTACAATCAATTTCTGCTGCAATCAAATTATCTTGCAATAAATTTACCCTGCAATCAGCTCATGCAACCCTAATATGCGCTTATTAGAAGAGCTCACATAGATAGGAATCGAGTCTAATTTCGCTTTATGTCTCTTCGGGAAGTTAAACTATCTAGAATTTACTTATATTTAAAAAAAAAAGAAAACTACCAGGAGCGTCTCAGCTAAAAGGTGGTTAAGTTAGGTGAAGTATAAATAAACTATCCCTAAAGCCAGTATTATCGAGATTAGTACCTATTTCACAATTTCCTGTCCTTGATTAATAAAAATGAGAGAGTTGTGCAAAAGAGTGGAGGACGTGACGAGAACTTTGACACCTGTGAAGAAGTGGATTCAAGCTTTCCAGGAGGAGGGAAGGGGGGGGAGGGAGAACCAAATACTAGTGTTGGACGTCGGGTGAAATTTGAACAGTGGTTCACCAGGAGGAAGTGGTGGGGAGGGGGTAAATTTCCCGCCCAACCAGATTGGATACGAAATTATTCAACGCATTTTAACACAGGGTACCGAGAGGGGGGGGGGGGATATATAAAGCCAAATAAGCTGGGTGAAAGGCAACATTTCTAAAACGCGAGCACCCTGTTCGAAACTAAACCATTTTAAAATGTTTCGATAATTATGCTTGCAATACCGGAATAACGTAAAAAAAAAAAATCACAAGATTCATATTATTGATAAATGTTTTATTTATTACTAAATGACCAATCCACTTAAGTAACCCAGTTAAAAGACTACGATTCAAGTTATTAGTCATTTCCTTAAAAAAAGTTCGTTCCTAGCCTAAATATTATCCCGAGTTAATTGCCAAGTTTAAATGGTCTTGTTAAAACTGATCTTATTATAATGATCCGTGTGTGTGTGTGTGTGTGTGTGTGTGTGTGTGTGTGTGTGTGTGTGTGTGTGTGTGTCCCCGTCTGTGCATTTTTTTAAATTTTGATTTTTTTCTTGTACACCAATTTTGAATGTTTGGGAAAATAAAACCTTTTTCTCTCTCACATCTTCTTAATTTTGTGAGCGAAGCGAACAAGCGCCACAGGCCTACTAAAACACGCCAGGAGGGCGGATTTTTGCTAGTAAGCTTAATAATCCCAAGCATACTATTATTAGTTCTGTAGGCTCAGTTTCTTATTATTTATCTGAATGGCTTACTTTATAGCTCACTACCCTCGTTGGTACCATTTCCTAATCTCATATTAAAAAGAGTTACGACTTTATTGATAACATTAACTCCATTCCTTGCTCTAATATAATTTATCTCTTGTTAGCTTCGATGTGTGTTCTCTTTTTATTAAAGTGCCGATTGACGATCTTTTCCCCTTCCTTAGTGATAAATTACGTAAAGCTGATATTCCTTTGCCTCTTAATACTTCTATTGACCATTTCGATGTGGACCAAAAATTGTAAGTTTACTTATATTGGCAAATTTCGCCTTCAAAAGTTCGGTTTAGCTATTGGAAATTGTTTATCTCTTATCCTCTCTAATCTATATATGGAGGTTTTTGAAACTACTTTCTTCCCCATTGTTTGGTTAGGATACATATACGATATCATATGTTTGTGGCCTACTTCTAAGGATGTCCATGGTTTTCTCACTGAGCTTAAAATTCTTTGGTAATTAAATTTACCCTAGCACTTGAGCAAAATGGTGTCCTCCGTTCTTAGATCTTCCAATTCACAGGACTCCTCCTGGGTTTAAATTTTCTGTCTATCGACAGCCTATCAACTCTTGGTTCTTACATTCACTTTTATTCAGGTATAGTAATAAAGTCAAACGTTCGGCATTCACTTCACTTTCTCAAAGGGGTTGTTTGCCGGTCGCCAGTCCGGAATTCTTGGATAGCGAGATTTCCAAGATCTGTGAAATGGGTAATAATAAATAACCTCTGTTACCCTCACAACTTTCTTGACACTTGTCTAGATTCTGCTAAAAAGATCTTTTACAAAACTGAAATCCCTCCCGCATTCAATTTTAAGAATTCTCTTGTTTTCCGTTTTCTGAGGCCGTTTCTTTTCTGCCTCGTCTCTTGAAATATTTAAATATTTCAGTCATGTTTAAGTATGAATCTACTATGTACAAAATATTGGTTCACAATAATACCAAGAATATAGGAGTTTATTCTGTCGATTGTCCAGTTTGCCCTAAGCGATACTTTGGCCAAAATAGAAAATCATTAAATGTTCGTTTGTCCCAACATATGTACAATATTAGAAGAGGAGAAAGCAAAAGTTTCTTTGTTCACTTATCTGAACATGGTCATCCTATTAATTGGAATTCTGTTTATTTACCACTCAGAGGACTATATTAAAAGAAATATTGTTGAATGCTTCTTCTTTAATTCCTCACTTTACTTCAATATATCCCCCTGTCTCTTTAAACTGGACCCCGTCATTAAAAAGATCATTTGAAACGAAATTGTCCATTTTTAAATCTTAGGTCTTTGATTTATTAAATTTGTTATATTTCTTTTTTCATTGAACAATGTATATGTATGTATTCATAGTTATGTGACCTATATTTCTACATTTCACACACACTCTCTCACACTTGGATATTTTGGTAGAGATATTATCTTTATCCTTTTTTGTACCCGTTTTTAATCGCGCTTTTCTAATGCATATTGCTATTTTTTTCACGCCCACCCTGTTTTGTATCCTTTCGTTGTACTTTGGCGGAACTTCGTTTTCTCATATATATATATATATATATATATATATATATATATATATATATATATATATATATATATATATATATATATATATATATATTGGTGATGGAGTCGTTCCTTGGGAACTTTATTCGTAGTAGGAATATGAAGACATATGCGATGGTTACTGTGAGAGAATCCCCACGAGGAAGATCTTTAGCAGAAAGGAACTCCCATGTGCAGCAGAAGGCCCGGCTAGGCCTAAAGTGGTAAGCCTACCCCCCCCCCCTCCTCCTTCCACAAGTGGTAGCCTCGAATCGAGTCCCCTACGATTCACCTTTATGCGGGCTAAAATAGCTCTGCAAGAAGATTCGAGGCCCTTCGAGAGTAGAGCTGTTTCCCGCTAACCTCCAACTCTGGGGAGAGCCTAGGACATAAATAACGCTCGACTCCCCGGAAGAGACACAGAGTTAAGAAGTCTCGCCAGAACCCAGAAGATTTATCTATGGTTCCAAGTCAAGTGCTAGCAACAAAGCAAAGTGACAGCTGGACTATTTTGTGCATTTGGAATTAGCCCCAGCCAGGAGGTAATTCTACTGAACGATCGCCCCGAGTGATTTTCCCCGACTTTTTTCATCAACTCCTGTCGAAGCCCTCCTTATTTCGGGTAGCAGAAATATTCTCCCCTGGACCGGAAGTTACCCCCCCCCCCCTTGCTTTTGAAGAACCGTCAACACTCCAACATCCCGCTCTGAAGTCCGAGCGGTCTCACCTCACGTACAGAAGACATCCGTAAAACAACCACCCTCCCCCCTTCAGTAACCCAATTGAGTTAATCTTCCTCTCTTCGTTTATTCATGTAATTTTTGCCCGTTAATTCTCTGAGGTAATTTTACCCTTCAATTCTCTTATTAACTTTTTTGTGTAAATAAAATTCTATTTTTGTACATTTCTCTTTAAATAACCTTGAACTTTGCCATTGTCCATGATTTACCTGACCTCGTTGCACTCTCTCGTTACTCAGCCCGTCTGAACGCGTGGTTTTCCGTCCCTTTTGTCGGTTCGCTTTCAAGCTATTGGTCCTCTCCCATAGATATAATATGGTATTGATATAATGTAATACCATACCACGATAGTTACGACCATTTAATTTTCCGGACGTTTCGGTCATTAACGATGACCATCATCAGCGAATTCTTATTTCGGTGTAGCTGGGTGATACTTCCAGCTACACCGAAATAAGAATTCGCTGATGATGGTCATCGTTAATGACCGAAACCTCGGGAAAATTAAATAGTCGTAACCATCGCATATGTCTTCATATTCCTACTATATATATATATATATATATATATATATATATATATATATATATATATATATATATATATACCATCTTATAAAGTCTTTATGTATTCCATGAGAATTAACTGAATAAAGATCCAAAGTACTTGGATTCCGCATTTCATCTTTCCTGTGGGGACTTTTTCCAATTATTGCTTCACTCACGCGCTACTTTTGCTGATCAAACTTGTCAATATATTATTACTTTTCATTTCGGATTACGGTATATATTAATTGTCTATAGCAACCAGCCATGAGGCGAACACCAGCAGCAAAAGAGTTGCCTGATTTCCAGAGAGCGTTTGTGGTCCAATCTGAGGGGTGGAGTTAGTCAGCGTCAGATTGCACAAAACCTCAAGATATGCACAATTTTCTCACAGTGGACATGTGTGAGTCAAGAGCAGAGGTGGGCAAAGTGTGGCCCGCGAAGGCATTTCATATGGCCCGCGTTTCATTTCAGAATTCTACAAAATATTGAAATTTAATTATTGAACATTTTGCCATAATCTCATCTCATTATTTTTTATGTACGTCATAGATTCTTTAATCAGTCATTTTCAAATATATTTCATCCGTAGATAAAATGTTCTTCATAAAAAATAAGATACTTTATAAATACTTATTCTCGTTACTCTACACGCTCTCTTTCGCTCGCGGAAGTTAAGCAACTTTGACTGTGGTTGGTACATGGATGGCAGATGCTTGGGGCCTGGGTAATGATCACATGATGAGGAATTGTAAATCGTGGTTCGGATTACACGTTAAGCTGTAGGTCTCCACTCTGATATAAGTCTGGAAATAGTTTAAAAGGGGTGGCAAAACTATGCAAAAATATTACCCTTAGTTATTAATGTGTAGCGGCGATATATTCATGACTATGTAGTCTATGCGCAAAAATGCACGAAGGTAATTGCAATTAACTTATATGTATTCGAAATTTACATCTAACTGCTTAAGTACGGCCTAAAGCTTTACATAAGCTTCAATGTGGCCCGCAAAGCTTTACATAAGCTTCAATGTGGCCCGCAAAGCTCTACATAAGCTTCAATGTGGCCCGCTGCCTAAACTTATTGCCCATCCTTGGTCTGGAGACTTCCTAGTCAAGACTGTGATTTAAATCAGGTGGACTGTGGAACAAGGGGGGGTTTCAGTGATGGTGTGGGGAGCAATCTGGAGCACTGGTCGTTCAGAACTGGTAGAGTGTATTGGCAACATCAACTGGACAACCCCTCAGCTTTTCCTCATTGTTCTCCTTAACCTATCTTTCCCTCAGGAGCTTCGACCCTTTCCCTCTTTTCATGATTGTGTATTCGAAACATTTGAAAACCTTTTGATGAGGATTTCCTCGAAAGTGCAAATTGGATCCTGGATTAATTCGAGGATTCCAAACAGAAGGATCAGGAGACGCTCCGCGACGTTTGAGCAACAGATGGAATATGTATACGAGAACTCAAAGCAGCCCCCGCCCCCCATCCAAGATCAACAATGCCATCAAGATTGGCGTAGAAGTTTTCCAGAAAGTATTAGATGGGGTCCTATCTGAATACTTGGGTATTTTTTTTTTTTTTTTTATAGAGCCCATCTGGCAACTACCCACTTGGGCATAAGTCGCCGAAAAACACGACAGCCTAGAATTAGGCTACTTTAAAGTTAAAATATGAAAACTTAACAATCAATATAAATTTGAAAAACTTAACAATCGAAGCAATCTCCGGCAGCGGGGGGAGGTCCCCCTCACCCCGGTGCAGGAGAGTGCAACCTAAAACAAAACAATAACAAAAAAAGGAACCTTAAATAAAGGGGAGAAAGCCGGCCTCCCCCAAAAAGTCAATAAGTCCACCAGTCATGGTGCACGCACTCGTCCCGAGTACAAGGGACAGGCGGTAGCGACCCCGCCCATCCCGGTACCGAGACAGGTATCGTGCGCGAAGATCACCCAGACTGGGACATTCGACAAGAATATGCCGAACAGTCTGGGGGACGACGCAGTCGTTGCAATAGGGCACATGCGAGCGCTCCACCAAGTAACGATGCGTCACACGAGTGTGTCCGATTCGAAGACGACAGAAAGCAACCTGAAGCCGCCGCGGCATTGGGGGATAGGTCCATGGGAACAGTCGCGGCGCAATGGCACGCAACTTTAAGTTCCCCTCGACCGTCTCCCATCTTCTTTGCCAAGCAGTCCGAAGAGCTGCCCGTATTCCTGCCATGTAGTCGGTGTGAGGAAGAGCGAAACGCTGGTCCGGTCGCAGAGTCCTCGCGGACTCTTTGGCGCCCTCATCGGCGCGCTCATTCCCCGCAATTCCTACATGTCCAGGAACCCAGCAGAAGATAATCTCGACATCTGCCCGGCTCGCCAAAACCGTGGCGTCACGGATTTCGCGAACCAGGGGATGCGGAGATTCCAATGCCCCGAGAGCACTCAGGGCGCTTTGTGAGTCGCTATAAATCACAATCCGGTCTCCGAACCGGGCACGTCGCGTAATCTCCCGTACCGAGTGGTGTATTGCCACCAGCTCGGCCGTGAAGACAGACGCAGCGCCTGGTAGAGCCCCGCTGACTTCAAACAGAGGGGATACGGCGTGGAAGCCGACCCCCTCTTGGGACTTGGAGCCATCCGTATACACTGGCACGGTACCAGCGTGACACGATGTGTGCTCCAAAAAGATCGAACGCAATACTCCCGGCGCAGTACAAGCTTTGGGAGCAGAGGCGTGGCGACAAATAGCCAAATGTGGTACCCTCCAGGGTGGCGTCCTGGGCAGAACCAGGGGCGCCACCGGCCCGAGAGCTATATCTACCTCTCGAAGGAGTTTCCTGGCCCTAAACCCAAAGGGCTTAGGGTATGACTGGCGTCTCTCGGCGGCATAGGCACCATCGAGATCAGCTGCGGATGCAGTGAGAGCTGTTGGCGACTGGGGGAGGCGCCGGGCTCGCGCGTACAGGCGAGTGATGCACTGCACGCGGCGCAGAGCGAGTGGCATCTCCCCAGCATCGACCAACAGGCTCTCAATGGGGGAAGTGCGGAAGGCACCGGTCGCAAGGCGAAGGCCGGTGTGGTCGATCGAATCCACCTTCCGCAATAAACGCTCGGCTGCGGATGCATAAAACTCGCATCCGTAGTCGAGCTTCGAGCGAACAAAGGATCGATAAAAAAGTAAGGCGGTAGCCCTATCAGCGCCCCAAGCGCTGAACGTCACGGAAAGGAGAATGTCCATGGCGCGGGTACAAGAGACCCTAAGGCTGCGAATGTGAGCCTCCCAGGTGAGGCGTCGGTCGAATACAAGACCAAGGAAACGGTGCGACTCAACCACATCCAGGCGCACCCCATTAAGAAACAAATCTGGGTCGGGGTGAAGCCGTGGATGGCGGCAGAAGTGCACCACCTTAGTCTTGGCCAAAGAAAACCGAAACCTGTGCGCTTTGGCATAGCAAGAGACGCGGTTCAATGCCTGTTGGAGTCGGCGCTCCAGAGTTGGCATCTGGGCCGCGCCAAAAGAGATCGAAAGGTCGTCCACGTAGAGCGTAGCGAGAACATCTTCCGGCAGCACCGAGGTGATGCCGTTGATGCTCAGGGCAAAGAGTGTGACACTGAGGACACTTCCCTGCGGGACACCCTCTTCCTGCTCCTTTGGGCCGGAGAGGGCTCCCCCCACCCGTACGCGGAATCGACGATCTCGCAAAAATTCAGATATAAACATTGGGAGGCGTCCCCTCGCCCCCATCGTGTGGAGAGTCTCCATGATACCGTATCGCCATGCGGTATCATAGGCTTTCTCCAGATCAAAAAACACCGTGGCGTAGTGCTGTCTACGAAGGAAAGCCTCGCAGACGGCATTTTCCAGTCGGAGCAGAGCATCCGACGTGGAGTGGAACTTACGGAAGCCGCACTGTGCAGAAGACAGATGGCCTCCGCTGTCCAGGAAATAGGCTAATCTAACATTTACCAATTTCTCCATCAACTTGCACACGCAAGAGGTTAGAGAGATTGGGCGGAAACCGGTCGGAGTAGAGTGATCTCTCCCCGGCTTGCGAAAGGCGAGCACAGTAGCGATTCGCCAGGAGTCTGGGAGGAGACCTTCCACCCAGATCCTGTTGAACAAATCTAATAGAAAGGCCATGCCTCGCTCACCCAGGTGTCGAAGCATGGCGTACGGGACATCGTCCGGACCATGGGCGGTGTCCGCGCACGAAGCGAGAGCGGAACGCAACTCACTCACAGTAAACTTGTCGTTGAAGGGTTCTCCGCCTCTGGAGGTAAAGTCCAGCCGGCGGCCTTCCGCGACATCACGACGTGCATTGAATGCTGGCGGAGCAGCATCACGGCTAGAGAATGCGGAAAAAGCGGTCGCTAAGGATTCCGCCACGGACGCGGGGTCCGAGATTGCGGTCCCATTCTCCTGGAGAACGGGAGGGGGGTCCTGCGAGAACTTGCCCCGAATCCTTTTGACTCGCTTCCACACCTCAGCTAAAGGGGTCTTCCCGTTAAGTGAAGACACGTATGCCCGCCAAGAAGAGCGGCGGGCGTGCTTCGAAATATACCGGAACCTAGCCCTAGCCCGACGAAATTCAGCGACGGTGAAATCGTTCGGGCGGCGCTTATAGCGCATGTAGGCATAACGCTTCTGTTTGAGGGCCGTCTCACACTCGGCCGACCACCATGGGAGTGGTCGGCGTGCAAAACGGCCAGACGTCCTAGGAATAGTAGTCAGGCCCACGGCGATGAGGTTGCCGGAGAAGAACTCGACGGCCTCATCTACCGACCTAAACTCCTTGACTGAGATAGAGAATTCAGTCATTTCCTGAAATGCAGGCCACCGCGCCCGCGCCAAGCACCACCGAGGTGGTCTCTCAGGCGGCAGTTGCCCTGAAAATGATATTTGAATGGGAAAGTGATCACTACCATGGAGGTCATCGACCACCCCCCAATCAAAATCAGGCTGTGCATCCGAAGAGCACAAAGATAGGTCAAGGCAAGAAAATGAAGCGGTTCTCGGACAGTGATGCGTAAACTCATCCACGTTTAGGACACCCATCTCAAGCTCTTCGATCAGATCGGCAAGGACTTGTCCCCTGGGATTTATGGTGTAATCTCCCCAGAGAGGATGCCTGCCGTTCAGATCTCCAAGCAAGAGATAGGGCCTCGGCAACCGTGCCACGACGCGGCGAAAGTCCCCCGCGTCGAAGTCAGCTGACGGTGGAATGTACGCAGAAATGATAGTATACCTCCTATCCAGGTGCAGCTGCACAGCCACTGCCTGAAAGGAGGTATCTAAAGAGAAAAGAAGAACGGAGACATCATGCCGGGTGTAAACCGCGCATCCCCCAGCCCGGCCGTCCCGCGGTGGTTGGGTCGCAAGACCCTTATACCCCGGGAGGGCAGGCAGGGGGCACGCGCCTAGCATGGTCTCCTGCAAAAAAATAGCTAACGGGGAACGGGATGAGGCGAGCCTCCGCAGCTCCTCCCAGTTGGCCCGGAGTCCACGGCAATTCCATTGAAGGAATATGCCCTCCAGGCCTAGCTCGGAGGAGACGCGGGGGCCCTCCTCGAATTGAAGACCCTCACGGGAATGGCCGTACGCTTCCCGGGGGCAGAACCCCGGGCGCTGTTGGCCGGACAAAGCGCTGAAGGCGCTGTCGCCTTCGAGGACTTATTGGGGGAGGTTGGGCTCGCCATGCGAGTCTTTTCCTCCCTCCGCCTCGAAACTTTAGGCGGGCGTTGCAGCTTCGGAGGCGGGGGGCCCTCTTTTCGAGGAACCACCGTCTCCGAGCCACTCGCTCCACCTCGGGGCGTGGGCAAAGGGGCCGAAGCTCCTTTGTTGCTGTCCTCCTTTCGGGGAACAGCTTTAGGAACCCCGGAAGATGGCCTAGCGACCATCTTCAGGGGTGTTGCCTCCTGTGAGTCTAACGACTCGGTGGAGGCGCGTGGCCGTTTCGCTTTACGCGAAACGGTCACGCTGGGGGAAGAGGGGGGAGCCCTGGTTTTAGCCGGGGCAGGGTATGAACCCTTTTTGCCGCCAGCTTTACCAGGGGAGCGCCCAGGTTGGGTAGAGCCCACAGAAGGGCTCCGAATGGGCGCGGAAACAACCGTGCTCGTTGGCCTGGATAGCCAGGAGCAGAGGGTGCCTTTCTAACTATTGAGGCATATGACGTCCCAGGCAGAGCCGGGCGCGCCAGGACCAAGTCCTTTGCCTCGCGGAATGAGAGTCGATCCTGGGCCTGAACGGCCAGGATTTCTTTCTCAAGGAGATATGCACCACATTGCTTCGAAGAAGCAGGGTGCGGCTCTCCGCAATTGACACACTTGGCCACACACGATTTGGACTTATCGTGTGCGACCTTGGAGCAATTTACACAGACTTCGGGTGACCCCGATTTTGCACGTCTACATGATCGATTCGTATGGCCGAAGCGGTGGCAGTAATAGCACCGCCGCGGCAGTGGCACGAATGCCTTCACGCGGTAGCGGTACCAACCGGCACGCACCGACTCAGGGAGCTTGTCACAGTCGAACGTGACGAAGAGTGTAGGGGTGGGTCTCGAGGCCCCTCCCTGTTTTCTCATCACACGCTCGACCTTGACCGCCCCATGGTCGGCCAGCTCTAGGGTGATGTCCTCAATGGAGTAGTCAACGAGTTCCCTCGCATAAACTACTCCTTTCACAAAGTTCATGGTAGAGTGCGGCGTCACACTCACCGGGGTGCCATGAAGTGTCCGAAGAGCACTTATCTTGGCCGCCTCGGCGGGATTCGCCGCATTCGCCAGAAGGCTCCCGTCCGAGAAACGGGTTACCTTCGGCTCTCTACCAATTGCACTAGCTAATCCTCTCCTCTGATGGATCATGTTGCCCTTGGACAACATGGTGCCATCAGTGGAGCGAATAACGAGGAAGCGTTTGAAGCCAGCGGGCTCGAAAACGCCAGGTAACCTCTGAATCAGGGGCCCCGATGTCATCGAGGCTCCGCCCTGTGCATTCTTGGTCTTAGTCGTAGTCATGGGCTCCGCACACGAGGGGGTAGAGGGGCCGGATGTGCCGATCTTGGCTTGGTCGCCTACCAAAGTGGCAGCAGACCCATCCGTCCCCGCAGCCCCCGCGGATGGAGAGGAGCCCCGAGTCTTCTTCGTCTTTTGAGTCTTTTTCTTTTTAGGAGAGGAGGGCGGGGAATGAACCCGCTTTTCACCTCCGCCGGCAGAAGTCCCCAGGCCAGATGGACCAGCCTCAGCCAGGTCCCTCTCCGAAATGGAGAAGGTCCTGGTTGTCGTAGGGGCACCTGTCGGAGGAGATCCCTCCCCTCCTTCTACTGCCTCGGAGCCCTCAGCCATTTGAGGAGGACCTTGCATAGGGGCGGATTCGGGTTCAGTGCTTGGCGCCGAGCCCGAATTCCCCCCCATGGAAGGCCCTACCGTCTGGGGCTGGGTCTCCTCAAGGACCATGTCTATCACAGGAGGGGCCTCCAGTTGGCCATCCCCTCCCAGGACATCGCAGGTCCCCTTGGCAGTATTGTCACTAGTCAGGTGGTGTGGGGAGGCACAGGCCTTGACCCCAGCAAGGTTCAAAATTCTTGCCAGCAGGTCTTTTGAGGGAAGCGACCGAAGGGGCCTGGCTTCCCTCTCCCCCCTAAGGGGGTTTGCCCTACCGAGCCGCTTGCACGAGGGGCGGTCGGCAATGGGCTGCCTGCTGGCTTTCTTGGCAGTCCCCTTAGAAAGCAAAGGAGGGACTGCCGCTGGAGATAGGGAGGTGCCCGAAAGCACCTCCAGAGAAGGGGGTGAGGGGGAGTCCCCTACACCCGTAGGCGTACGAGAGGAGTAAGCCTCCTCTCCGGTTAAAGAATTATGGAGGGTCCCTTGCGCAAGCACAAGGGGGGGGACCTCCATTTTCTCGGTGGAGCTGCCCGAGGGCGGCTCCGTAGATGTTTTTGGGGAAGTTGGGGGTTGGGGTTTTTGTTTTTTTTCATACATGGGCATGGTGACCCTCTTTTGATTACGGGACGCAATAGCTCATCACCTCTCGCAGTTGCCCGCACTGCGAGAGGTGCTTACAAGCCCGGCAGAGCCAGGCGCCGCCATTCGGGACCACCCCTCCCGCCTGGTGGCCTGGCAGTCCTTCGGCATGGCGGCTCCACCTTGGACACGGCGTAAAAAATATAGGTTGTGAAGAGGAGAGGAAAAGGGATGTGAGGAAGATGTGGGTGGGGATGAAGCAGGTTGTTAAAAAAAACCCATCCCGAACCGGAGCTGAGGGGTTAGGGAACAATGTCCCCTCCCCCCCTCAGCCCCGATCCGGGGTGGTTGGCTTGAGAAGAAGGTCAGCATTCTACCCTGTGAAATTAGAGGCTGACCAGAGAAAGTTGTGGGAGAGGTTGTATGAAAAGCGACAAGGTAGGGGAGAAATCGGGCTATCTGAAGGAAGGAAGAGAGGCTAAGCTGGGGCCGGACGGAGCGCTGGATCCCGTCAGCACGGCGGCCAGGATGGCAAATCGCCGCGCCCCTTACGGGGGAATACTTGGGTATTTAAAAGCATCCAGGAGGGGTGGGGGGGCAATTTTGGTACCCATCTGGCGACGGTCACCAAGAGTAGAGTACCCTTAATTCAATTTTAGCCTATTATTAGGCTACATTTAAAAAAAGTAAAAAAAAAAACAACCTAAAAGACAATACATAAACAAAAACGAAAAGAGAAACAAAATCAAAGAGTCACGCTCTGACGTCGGGGCAGGACAGCCTCCACTCAGAACCGGAGCATGCGACTAACACCAGAGAGTTTAAGCAAAATGGAGGAGGCTAGACTCATTCAGAAAGTCGTATAGTTCAAAAGTCAGTGTTCACTTGGGTTGGAAACCGGTTCTAAAAAAACCCCGGGTTTTACCCGGTTTTCAATTTTTTTTCCTTAGAACCCCGAGAACTGTATTTCCAGAACCGGTTCTGAAATTTTGTTTTGAAATTTTTAATTTGATCTCGCCTTGTAATTTGATCAGCGGATATGTTGATGAGAATCCTTCCTAAGAAGTGTTCAGAATCCAAACACGTAAACCCAATATCAAGACAACTTCTAAAATGTCTCATGGATATTCTTCGAGAAGGAAAGAAAGATATTGTATCTCTCCTTAGTTACTTGGCTAACCCAAGTTCAATCTAAGACCAGCCTAATGAAATGTTTCCATTTCCATCGCGTCAAACACTAAGAAAATATACCGAAAGCATTTTTTTAGGCTTTTCCCCGAGATTTATTCCAACAAAGAGTCAGAAGAGGAAATTTTAGTTAACTCAAGTTACCCATGTGATATGAGTTCACTCAACTGGATTGATCTTATGCAGGGATATATGAACGAAGTGAAAAAGGTTGAATTATCACCAAAAATTAATTCAGTAAGCTTTAATATGACGAGGATTTTAGGAATCAACTCAAACCAAATGCAAGAATTTACAACTATTACACCAAGTCTTACTGACCATTAAAAGCAACTAGCATGGAATCAGAGGGTGCCTTTTCAGCTGCAGGCTTTTTCTTTTTTTTTAACTAAGATAAGGGAGAAATTGTCGGCTGAAAGCCTCAATGCTCTGTTTTGTAAGATCTTATTTTCTAAATAAAAAAAGAAGTTTCACCTAGGTAATTTCGTTAAAGGGTAATATTTTTTATTGTAAAATCACTTTACTTATTTAAAATAAACATTTCAATTATTAAAGAAATATGGTTTCCTTTCGTTTTTAAATAAAAGAGGATATTAACATATGTAAATAAAATATAAAATTTCATTTCAAAACCGGTTCTACCCTTTGAATGAAGAATGAGAATCCAGAACCGGGTGTCGGGTTTCCGGTTTTTTCCCAACCTTAGTAAGCGCGAACCTGTCCCAAGCAACTAGTTTATAGGTATGGCACAGGTTTTCGATGGTAATGATCCCAACAGCAGCATCGAAGAGCGCTCTCTTTTTTAAAAGTTTATAATTTTTGTCAATGCTTTTTAAAATGACGATTTTAAGATTTTTGAATGCTCTCTTTTCGAATTTCAAAGGGGGGGGGGGTTAATTTTAAATGCTGTTTAAATGACGAATTTAAGTTTTTTAAATACTCTTTTAGATTTTTAAGTCTTTTAATTTTAAATATTTTTTAAATGAAAATTTTAAGCTTTTTAAATGTTACCTTTTAGATTCTTTAGTTTTAAATGCTTTTTAAATGACAATTTTAAGCCTTTAAATGTTCGCTTTTAGACTTTTTACGTGGCAATGTTTATAACAAAAAAAATAAATTGTAAATGGCAATTTTAAGCTTGTTTAATAAATCATTTTTATTACAGTTTCTTTTAATCTTACGAATAGGGGAGGGGGGCAAGGAGTTTTCTTCCAGGGGGTCCTTATTTAGTCTGTGGGCTTTTTTCCCCGGATGCCTTAATGCCTTCTCGCGAGAAAATAGAAATGTGAGGGTAATCCAATGGGGGCTTGCCAGAATCATTTTTGAAAAGTTGGCTAAGAGAGCGGTGAAATAAGTGGAAATACTACGGCAGGTGTCCCGGGTACATTAGGAGCTGTAGCCCGGGGGCTCAGAAGGGAAGGGGTCAGGGAGAGGGGTCGGAAATGCCACACAGAGGGCAAAACCTCAACTAGATATACTGGAGTCTAAAGGGCCCGGCCCTACTTCGATCCTCAAAGAACAATTAGCGAAGACAATCGTCCTCGTCCACCGGCGAGGTGCTGGGGCCGACTGGAGAAGCGGCACGCCCTACCGGCCCCAGCAGTCCCAAACGAGATTGAAACTACCTGGGCTTCATTACGACTCGACATTTCCGTTTTGCTCCCTTTCGACACTTTCCTTACAATCTGCCCTCCAGCCCCCCCCCCAACACCCATTGGTGGCCCTACCGGCCCCAACGCCGTTATTTGCCCTCCTTAAAAGCACTCTATGGAGATGTCCTCGTTGCTATTGCGCTCGAAATTCGAGACACGCGCGCACGCGCACACACAAAATAAACTTCTTACTTCAACTACGCCCCGTTAATACTGAATGTCGGTTCTCCATTCAAAGAATTGAATAAAAACTCCACTCAAATGAAAAATCCCCCCTGCCCCCTATGATAAATATCATTCGTTTATTGAAAAACGAACGAAATAATACGAAACGAACACAAATGATTTGAAAATTCCATTTGAGTTTCCTTCATTCGTTGAAAAATTATGATCTGGGAAAGAGGTGGAAAAGAGGGGAGAAGAGGGAGAAAGAGGGGATGGGAGAAATATGTGGGGAAGAGGGAAGAAGATGGAGACAAGAAAGAAAGAGGGGAATGTGTGAGAAAGAGGGGATCTGAGGGAGAAAAGGAGGGGGGGGAAGGGGGATAATGTGTTTAAAAGAGGGATTTTATTATGCTCAAACCAACAAGGGCATCTCCCGGAGAAATTTTATAAGAGGAGATTTGTAATGAAAGTGTAGAGAAAAAGTGTGGAAGATAAAAACACGTAGATCAACCTCCAGGCATTGGGGCCCGAAAGGCGCGCGATCCTAGAGATATTAGGTGTAGCATGCTACACCAAAAGCTCCCTTGAGGGATTTAAGAGGGAGATTGCAGTGAATTGCAACAATGCGAGACAAATGTTCAGGGAGTGAAGTGTGTGTGGATGTAATCTGGATTGTAAATCGTGGTGGTTGGACTAAAGAGGGTGTAACACTAGTTTTGAGTGGTAGGATGCAATGGTTGAGTATGAATGTCTCAGCTCAAGAATTGTATGGGCGGAGTTGAGATTTATAGAGGTAAAAGTGCGTAGTTGTAAGTGACCCTGTGCATTGAAATAAGCGAGAGAGAGATTTTGGAATGAATTGAGACGCTGGCGTTGGAGGTGTGAATAGACGAATGCGTGAGAGAATGATGCGATGGAGCTTGTGGTAGACGGAGAATAAAAAGGTAAAAACGTGGTAGCTTTAGGTGCAAATAAGACCCCCTGTGTGGTGAAGAAGTCCTTTCACCAGAGGTATGTGTTTGAATGAGTTGTGCAGGTAATGAAAGAGTATAATTCATCCGTCTCAAAAGGAAAATGATGCGTGATGTAAACGATGCGAAAGCTGTACGATGCATTATCCGATCGCATGATTGTGCTGTGCAGGGGGAGAAAGTGTGGAGTGTAGATAAGAAGACGAGATGAATGTGAAAGGAAGGGAGAATAAATAGTCAACGGGAGGTGAATGCGAGAAAGGGGAGTATGTGAGAATGCTTGGGAGTAGGAGAGACTGACAGAAAAGGCATAAACACTAAAATTATCATCAGCCTGTTAGATGGCATTTTAAGCCTATTTAAGGGTAATTTAGACAATAATCATCATCATCACTAACTCTTTAATTTAAGAAGGGGAATTATTTGAGTATTTGAATAATAATTTCATCTTAGTTTGGTTATGACTTATGTTTTTTTAGTAAAGCTATTTTTAATAATACTTCTATAATATCAAAAAACAAAATGGTGAAGTTCAGAAATTAATATAAGTATCGAAATTTTGTGAATTTTTTAAAACCCAAAGAATTACAAATGGTGAAGTTCAGAAAATTTCTTTTTATATATCCTCTTCTATAACTATATTTTAGCAACGTGATTTTTGTAAGGACGGGGGGGATTTAGTTTAGAGTTCCTTTTTAAAATTATTGTAATTGGCGAAGTTATATAAATTTAACCATGGCTGCTTTTTTTTTAGATTTTAAATTTTAATCTTAGTGGCGAAGCCATTGCCTGGAATATGAGCCTCCTAGTTGAAGCTTCGATCGGTAACAAAACCAAGGAAACGGTGCGATTCTACAACATCCAACCCATTTAGCAACAGTGTCCAGATCGGGGAGAAGCAATGAATGGCCACAAATTTACACAACTTCAGTCTTGGCTGCATGGAAATAGCCCAGCAACGCGATGTCGGTACTCTTTTACCAACAATTAATTAAAAAGGCAGTTCGACAAGGCTCGACTGTGCACTCAAATGAATGGAAGGCCTACCAAAAAAAATCACTAACCTACATAAAACTGTGAATCATCCTTTCTAATTGGTTGAGAATAGAAAAGGTGTTCCCACTCAATATGTAGAGTCCTATTGAAACAAAAATAAAGCTAAAATAAAAAAAAAGATGTATGGATGCAAAAAGAATTCTCAAACTTCAATTTACAGGAATTTATGTATCTTGAACGGCATCAAGAAAATTTACTTGATTATTTTTGTGCAGAAATTTCGAAACAGTATTCGTGTAATTTTTAAATTGATTTATGTAATTAAGTATTTTCTTGTCTATTTTATAAAATAGGATTTACTTAAATAAAGCATTAAATAAAGTACTAATCCTTGTTATTTATTTTAACTTATAATCTTCATTAGCCACAAACGGAGCCTCTCTTCTTCAAAAGACCAAAACTGGAAGCCCTGTTCATAAAAAGAGGTCATGGGGGGGGGTATTCTTTAAACCAGCGCCCTTCAACCTGGACGATACCGCCCACTACAGGGCGTTTTGAGCTTGTGGGTGGGCGGTACGAAAATTTATGAAATTAAGTCAAATTAAACACATTTATAATTTTATAAGGTTAATTCCTATTATTAATACACAATGTTTTATGATACCTATAATCAGAGCCGTTGCAATGTATAGTGCCCCCCCGCCCCTAAATTAAGGTTGTGGGGCCCCCCATAACAATATATCATACATTTACAAGTAGTACCAGGCACGACAAAGACTATTCTCAGCAGTGCCAATGCTGCGGAATACTTACAGAAAATGGGTATTCGAAATTTTTATATTTTCATTAATAAAATAAAATTTTTGGCCATAGTGGGGCCCCTTCAAGAGCCGCCCCCCACCGCCGGGGGGCGGGGCCGGTTACTACGGCTCTGCCTATAATTATAATATATGTATCGTAACATACATATATTTTTTGTTTGTAGGATCGTTAATTTTGTGGGCGGTTGATTAATTTCATTTTTATTAAAATAGTAAAAGTGAGCAAAAAAAAGGTTGAGGGGGGGCACTGCTTTAAGGGGGTCCTTTTCGTGGGACAAAAAATGGGGTAACTAATGGTAACCAAATTTTATATCGACACCGGAAGTTAGATAAATTGGGCTGAAAACAGCCGGGGTGGAGTGCTCGCTCTCAACCAGGAGGAGTCTGGGAGGATACCTTCCGGCCACATCCTGTTGAACCAAGGTCAACAAACCTAAGTCGCGTGCTCTCAATTACTCTGACTTATGACCATATGACCTTCAAAACTCGAGCACTAACCTTGGGAGGACCTTGGCAATTATACCATTCAAAGGAGAATGTAAAACAACATAAAGGTTTCAAATTTCGTTAGAATCGGCCGAATGCTTACGATGTTATTGTCAAATAATTGATGGACTAATCTTGGGAGGACCTTGGCAATTATGCCATTCAAAGGAGAATGTAAAACAAGATAAGGGTTTCAAGTTTCGTTAGATTCGGCCGAATAGTTACGATGTTATTGCCAAAAACCCATGAGAAAGTAAAACGGTTACCATCAGACCGACCTAGTAACATAGAATCGCGCGCACGCGACTAAAAATCTAGCAAAAAGACATTTGGTCACTCACCAAGAGGTCGAATCATCGCGTACGGAATATCGTCCGGCGTAAACAGGTCTTTGAAGGAGGCGCCGCCTTCTAAGGCGTAATGGAGCCTTGGTTCGTCATACCAGCCTTCCTTTCCTCCTGCCTAGAAACATTTGGCGGGGGGGGGGCAGCTTTGGTATGGAGGATCCCTCATCCTTCGGAAGGTTTAGAATTTCTAAGGAACCATGTCCAACCTTGCACGGGGGCGAGGGAGTCTATGTTATGATGCTACTGCCCTGCTTTCGAGGGGGGGCAATCATAGGAGGCTCTGAGGGCGGTTGTTACGACCACTCTCTAGGGGTTTGCCCCCTGTGAGCTAGTGACTCTGTGGAGGTGCGCGGTCGGTTCGCTTTCTGTTTGAGGTCGCTTGAGGAGCTCTGGTTTTAGCCGGGGAGGGACGCGAGCTGTGTTACAGCCAGCTTCACCAGGGTGGCGACCCGAAGTAGAATCGAATGTGCGCGGTGCTTACTGCACTCGTAGGCCTAAAGGGGCCAGGTGCAGAGGGTGCTTTTATAAGATGATAGGTATACGAAGTCTCAGGTCGCATAGGACCAATTCGAAAAAAGATTCGGTCCTCAGCTTGAACGGTCAAGACCTTCTACAGGAGATACACACCACATTACTTCGAGGAAGCAGGGAGTGACTCGCTGCAATTCACACACTTAGTCTTATACAATAAAGATTAATCACAAGGTCTCTGAGCAATTCGCGCTGATTTCGGTTTGACCCGACTTAGCACGTCTACAGGTTTTAGTCGCATGGTCTCAGCGATGACAGTGGTAACACCTTCGCGTCGTCAATGGCACACATGCTTTGACTCGGTAGCATTACCAACGAGCTCGCAGCGACTAAAAGAGCCTGTAATGATCGAACGTGATGAGGGAGGGGGGAAGTCTTTCGAGACAACTTCCTCTTTACTCATCACACGCTCGACCCTGACCATCGGACAGCTCTTCTGTGATATCTACTAAATAGTAATCAACAAGTTCCCTCGCAGGGACCACTCCTTTGACGATGCTCATGGTGAAATGCGGCGTCACCTGCCCAAATGAGCCATTGAGTGTCCGAAGAGCAATGAATATGGCCGCCTGGGCAAGATCAGCAGCATTCAATAGAAGGGTAGGCAGTAGATCGAATAAAGAGGCGTTTGAACCCGGCGGGCTCGAACAGGCTGGGTAACCTTTCGATGAGGGGCCCCGGAGTCATTAAGGGAACCTAACCAGATTTACTCTTTGGGGACTTACCCTCCTCCCATGAGGTCGAACATGCCATCCTTGGCCTGGTCACCGGTGATTCGGCAGGAAACCTGTTTATTCCTTGACCCCCTCCCCCTCCCAGAAGGAGAAGAACAGCTAGTCTTTTTAGATTTTTATTTTAAGAGAGGATTCGGGGAATGATAATTATCCCCCCCCCCCGCCTCAGGAGACAATCGAGGCCGGACGGTCGAGCTTCAGCATGATTCTCAGGGTCCCGTGATACCAGAGGAGGATCTTGCTCGAGAGCGGGACTTAGGCTCAAGAGTGTCGCCCACCGAGTCATTGTTTGTTCCCAAGGGAGACCCTGCTGTCTAGGATGTGGGTGTCACTTTCGGGTCACTGTCCCCCTCGGGAGGAGCCTCCGTCTGGTCATCCACCAAAGTATCGGGGATCCCGACCTAGGATTCAGTAAGCCTATGGCCTGGTGTAGAAAGGTAGGTCATGGGGGCCGGCAGGCTGACCTTGGAAAGATTTAGGTGTTGGGGCAGGTACACTGGCCCCGGCAAAGTCACAGGACTAAGGTCCAGGAAACGGGGGGGAAGGATGGCCTCGTGGCCCCCACAACCCTTTGCCTAAGGAGGTACGCCCGATCATGTTCCATGAGGAGGGGGGAGGCTTGCTGAAAGAGAAGGGTGGGGCGTAGCTGGAAGAGATAGAGAACCAACCGAGGGTTTTTTTAATTTTAAGAGCTCATCTGGCGACTACGTACTTGAGCATAAGTCGCCGTACTCACCACTGCCTAGTATTAGGCAACTTTAAAATAACATGCAAAACAAACAAAAGGAAACAATAAAAAAAAGGAAAAAGGCAACAAGCAAACTCCGGCGCCACCCGAGGGGGGCTGAGGAAGGGGTAAAGGAGAAAGAACAACGGGGGAAGGGTATTCTTTACAGAAGGGAAGCTCAACCCGAGGGGGCTCAAGAACTGGTAGAGGGGAAACCTCTCTACTAATTGAAGATAGTAAGAGGGGAGCCCCCACCACCACCAGTCAGTTGTGTTGCCGAGTTTCCCCCACCCCCCAAAACCAAGGATAGGCGAGATTTTACTCTTTGGAGCGTAGTCGAAAATTTGCTAACGAGAATTCCAAATGTTTGTGACCATAGAAGACAACAGAAGAGTTAGTGGACTATATCCCCTTTTTTTATTTTCTTGGTTCCATCTCTGGGCACATTAATGGGTGGTGTTCGCGCCTGTACAACGGAATACACCGACCGGAAGTTATCCAACTGAGCAGCCAGAGAGGTAAGGCGACAGAATGGAGGTCCTAAGTTATACGAGTCGCCTACAAGACTGAAGATCTGTTGTAACAGACCTAGAGGTGGGATCAGACACTTTTAATTAGCCTGGCAGCCAACAGGGCAGTAAAGTCCGTCCGCCGTAAGCAGCAGAGTCCTATGCACCCCCAAACGTCCGCAGGTGTGTGGTCAGCACAACCGTCGCAAGAAAAAAGGTATTGGAAGAAAATCGAATTTTCCATTAATCCCGCTCTAACACCAAGGACCACTCAAGTCTTGGTCTTTTGCAAATGGCGAGCGTTAACGGGCGTTGTTTGGAGAGGAATGACGCACCAGCTTCTCCAGGTTCCGTCAAAGAATTCAAGTAAACCCATTGAGCAAAGCCTTCCCTATTGGCATTCGGGTTCGGGGGATGTATCGCTACTCCATGTACCGGGTGTAAAGGTATACACAATTTACCCCCATTGCGGTGATTCAGTGGTATGGATGAGTCGCTAAAATTCACAATCCAATCTCCGAATCGGTCGCGACGCGTTATGTCCCGTACATGGCGGAGTATTACAATCAGCTCGGTTGTGAAGACAGACCCGGCGCTCGGTAAAGCCCCGCCAGCTTCAAACAAAGGAAAAAAGCGTAAAAGCCGACCCACCCATCGGATTTGGAGCCATCCGTGCACACTGACACGAGAAGGGGAAAAAAGAGAAACGAAATGACGTACCCCAAATAATAGGATACTTCAATAATCTTAAAAATTCTCCGTGTAGTCAATTTAACGAAGATGTATAACCAACATAATTTGTAAAAAATACCCTATCACAGTAAATCTCAAAGCCCTTGATGACAAGAGGTAGGACAAGAGAAAAAAAAGTTTGAGATAAAATCAAAGCAATTTTTGTCTGAATGCAAGGTTGACAGAGAATCGCAACCCCACTTGGCCAATCAAGGATTAAAGTAGAGTGAAGGCTATGATAGGACAACGGAGGAGTCGGTTCTATAGTATGGATATAGTTATGGCGTCGAATTAGATCAGTGACCCATGGGAAGGATAAAGAGCAATTCAAATCAGATGGTTCGAGATTTATCTCTATAAATAAAAGTTTGCTCGATATAGGAAACCAAACCACTTAACTTATAAATTTTAAAATAATAAACAGGGTTTTTTTTTTACAAGTACTTTATTGTTTATTAATATTTAATGCAATATTTAATGACGACTCAAAACTACAGTCAAAAATATAGTTTGTAACCCTATAGAGGTTATCTCCGGCGATCACACGCCATATAACATGTCTGAATTTTTCGCCAGACATTTATACATAACCTATAACACAGACATAGAGACAGTCTGTTAACACAAAACGCATAGTCTAACGAGTTTAACTGAGTGTAAAAGAAGAACCTCGGATCCCCCCCCCCCCATTTATCGGAGACCATGTGCTATTGGTATCACGCCATGGACGTCATTTCCTGTTCGAACATCCTCGAATTTTCGACTCCTAAGCACGTTGGGAAAATATTTTCCAATCCTGCGAACTCATCCCAAGTGCACCCCCCCCTCCGGTGACGAGGTGTGAAAGAGCCGGTCTGTCTCGACCCTTGCTGCTAAATGATGAATCGACTCCGCCTCCGGATTAAGATGTCTGGGGCTTGTGACTCTTTTCTCCAAACTTTCCCTCCTCCCTCAGAATCGGGCATACAAATACTCGGGTTATTCGTAGTTCGAAGAGTCCAGCCCGCACCTCAAGGCCATCCTTATCGTCTCGTCCTGTGAGCGTTTGTCAGACAACAAGACTTCTTCAGCCATGATTCTACCCTAGTCAATTGGTAGCTTCTGTGAACGGTAAGCCTTTGAATTTGCGCAACAGGCTCCCTAATTGAACCAAAGAAAATCTCCATCGATTACCTTCGAGGAAAAAGAAGATTCCTCTTTCAGTGGTGTAGAGAAATGTAGAGTATAGGTACATTAAAGCCCCCCCCCCCTGAGGAGAAGCGTGAGAACGGTAGCCGGCGAATAACCATAACTGCTTACCCTGTTTGATCTCCCCGCCACTTTGGGCAGTTGGAGCTAACATCTGTTTTAAGGCGACCACCTAAGGCCCTTAAACGACGCTCTAACGATACAATTACCTACGACACCCATTAACCCGTGGTTATGAAAAAAAAGCGGTGCTAGTCAAAAGGCACGCCAAGTAGCGGTGCGGTTGCGAGCCTCTAATTAGCGAGCCGACTTGGGCACCCCAGTGCCACCCTCTGCAATTCTCGCTCTTCCCAGATGTGAACTCACCATTCGCGTCCCCCCCCCCTGCATCTGTGGCCTGGTCACTTCCCCCTTTAGATGGGGCGGGAATCCGCTATAAATAAGCCCCGCGAAGAGAGAGAAAGGATGAGAAGTCGATACGCAAGAAGGAGGATCAGTTCGTGAAAAATCGATCCTTCAGCCCGACAAGAAGATTAGAAGTCGATACGCAAGAAGGAGGATCAGTTCGTGAAAGATCGATCCTTCAGCCCGACAAGAAGATTAGAAGTCGATACGCGAGAAGGAGGATCAGGTCGTGAAGATCGATCCATCAGCCCGACACGAAGAGTAGAAGTCGATCCGAAAGTAGAAGGATTAGTTCGTGAAGATCGATCCTTCAGCCAGACAAGAAGATTGGAATTCGATAAGAGATAAGAAGGTTCAGTTCGTGAAGATCGATCTTTCAGCCATACAAGACTATTTCCGTGAGCAACGATAGGATCAGATTGAGAAAATCGATCCCCCCTTTTCAGGGTTTATTAACATAAATAGTCGAGCTTTATATCGGTGCCATACCGAAGAATCCTTTACAGACTGTGAAGAAGTCTGACTGAAGAAAAGCAAAGCCGCTCACACTCGAGTGACTCTCACATCTAAAGCCCCGTAAGTGAGAGTAGAAGAACCCAGCCCCAACGAGCTCCCGTTCTTTAATTACGTTGACAAATCAGCCCCCTACAGGCGGCAAGCCATCCCTCCTCGACGAAAATTCAACCATCGGCCACAACACTTCAAAGCGAGAGATAAGTCCTCCAGCGACATCCGGCAATCCCTAATACCTCTTGTCATGTAAGTTAGAAAGAACATTTATATTCATATTGCGATAGTAGAAGTTTAGTACGTCTCACGTTTAAGGGGAGTAGAAACCATTGTTCTTGAACCTAGGTCAGATGTGCTTGTAGACGAGAGTACGTTAATTTAAGGTTCAAAGCTAATCAAATAGAGTCGCGAAAAAAATACTAATCGGCAATTGGTATGTTTACGGGAAGCCTATTTGTTTATTTTTGTCATCATATCCGTGCGATACGAACAGATGCCAAAGATAGAAATGTGTTAACTGTTTGTTTGATATAGTTAAGCGTTTCATTTAAAATATATGTTTATGTTGGTATAAATCTGGGGTTTCCTCTTATCCTTACGTGTTTAAATAGCTCTTCCTTTAGAACAAAACTACCGAATTAGCACTCTTAGAACAAAGCCTACTTCATCATAGAAGTAACTCACGCACTACAAAGCATACCGCTACAAAAAGGGTGTCAAAGAGTATAGTGATCAAAAAAGGGCCATTATACGACAAGTGGAATTACGAGAATTTCCACATTTCCCGTTGAACGTCATCTTTTAAGTTTGCCTATCTTCATCAGAAGGTTGGTTCGGATCGTGCCCTACCTGCCTCATTCGGATCGTGCCCCACCTGCCTCATTCGGATCGTGCCCCACCTGCCTCATTCGGATCGTGCCCCACTTGCCTCATCGGATCGTTCCCCACTCGCCTCATCGCAAGAAGGACCTTCCTCGAAGTCATCGACCCGTAAGACTGAAACCCCCTCTATTACTAGTATTGTCAAGTTTCCCCCTTTCGATCTGAGCCTAGTTACATTAATCCATTAATTACATTTGAGAATCCCTCCTCATAATAATTATCAAGAGACTATCTCAATTTAAATAATTCCCCCTCTTCTATTATTATTCTTATTTTAATATATGTATATAAAATTATATTTTTTTTGTTGTTTCATCTTTAACTAACCTTGAACGATACTCTCGGCCTATTCAAGTAAACCTATCCTAACCTAACCTAACCATTTATGCACTCTGTTTGATTATTAAGGATTTAAAACCGAACGCCTCAAGTGTGACCTCCTAGGCGGTCGTTAATCCCTACGAACAAGCCTTCAACGGTTCGCGTTGCAGTAGGTGATTAAGTCACCCCCTGCATAATATAGGAGTTGTGTATGGTATAGAATGGTTGTACCACGACACTGAGGAATGAAACAAGGCAATCACAGTTTGCTGAAAGAAATCCTGAACTTATTCGAAATCCAAAATTTCACTCCTGCATTACAGGAAGTCAGATAGTATATACAGGGTGGTCCAAAGGTTTTGTCACCCCTGTAAATATTGTTTTAATTTTCTATTTTAAAAATTATTTTAATTTTATATCTCATGTGTTTAATATTATTTTATTGTTCCTCTATTGTTCTTATTCTTTTCGGTAGAGGGTGATAAGACTTTCGGATCACCCTATATTAGAATGTGGTAACTATGGCAACGGTTACTATCATAAGGGGTCGTATAGGAATAGAGGCAACCCTCATTCACAAGATGAGGAGAGTCCCTAGGACAAGACCGATCCACTGCGAAGCCGTTTGACCATTGCTACCTATATGTAGTTAACCGGATACCAAGTATGCGTGAATTATACCACACATCGGTATATTATACAACGGATGCGTGTATTATACCACGAAGGGGCATATTCCAGTTTAACTGCCAATACAAAATGGTATAATAAAAATGCGGGGGAAGAAACGCGAATTTCGGGTGCCAATTTTGCTCGAATAGGGTGGAAGGTAATGGAATTTGCTTTTATTTTTCCCGTGGGACATTTTTGCTTCTATGGGTTCCAATTGGAACTCTAGTATTGATAGGAGGAAGACCCAAGAGATTGTTAGAAACCCGAATTTGGCTCGACGCTTTGGCATATCGAATATCGAACTCTTCCGCAGCCAATCTAAATGATAAATTGCGAAGGTTGGTAGTACAGGGTGGTCCGAAAGTCTGTCTTGTCACCCCCTACCGAAAAGTAGTAATAACAATAGTAACAATAATAATATCAAACAAATCTATGGTCATCAAAAAATATGTAATTAAAACATTTGAAATAGAAAATTAAAACACTATGGGAAGTGACAAAATTTTTGTCCAACCATGTATATTCAAAATCCTATTTTATAGAAACCCTTCAAAGATAAAACTAGGTACTCATTTTTATTGGCTCTACTAAAAATTATAAACTGGCTAGTATTAAAATACCTAAGCACAGAGACTAAGGTATATGGGTCGGTTGGTTTAAATTTAACGCAGATTATAAACTTTATTCATTGTTTTCTAACTGAATTTGATGTGGTTGCCTTAGAATCTGTATTAAAGTTTTATTCCCAAACTATTTTAAAACGTAAACAAAAGGTTTTCATTAAATAAGGAAAAGTTTTACAAAGTTTAATAAACTTTTATTTTCTACAATGTTAATTCTTCCCAATAAATTCGAATCCTCCTTGTTCATTAAATTTACACTTCAGTCACAATAAATTTATCGTAATGTGGTTACTATCTTGTATTGTTTACATGTCTGACTTGTCAAAGACACGTAATTGACTATCAAGCCCCCAATTAACACTAGAGATTGGTGTATATACTGGATGCAAATTATTTGGAAGTAACATTTGCATTTACGCCCAATAATTCTCATCAATTTGACAACATTCACAGAACTAGACCTACCTTATTGATTCCGAGTCTTTCACTCTATTAAATTTCCCTTCTAATTCTGTTGAAATAAATATTACAGTCTATATTAGTAAAAAAATTAAATAGCTTTATAATTATTCGTCCATTAAATTAATTACCGGAATGTAAACGGTCAATTACTCCCAACCAACAAAGCAATAGAGCTTTCTTTAAGCTATTTCTCACTGTAGTATTTTTCTCAACATCGATAAAAGTGTCGCGAGATTTGTTTTTATTTTATACTAGTTTTTTTTTATTCTTGACTTGATTTTTTTTCTTTGTATATATTTGGGGGCAATACTTTTTACGTCTCCATTGTATTTTATGGATTTGTTTTGCATTTTTATTAGTCACGGAAGATGGCCTACGTTGAGGACGAAAGATCCGGCAAAATAGACGAATGCAAGTAAACAGCTCTATTACCAATAGAACATCATAAGCCTATTAATACCAATAGAACATCATAAGCCTATTATTACCAATAGAACATCATCAGCCTATCTCATTGCTGGATCTTATAATTCCAAACCTAAGATAGAAAAAATACAGATTAATTAGAAAGTAAAATTATAAAGAAAATGTATTATAAGGTGCTAGGTATCAATAGTAAAGCATTTACAGACTGGAAGGTTAGCAGATCTTATCAAAATAGTGTAAAACGTAGATGTAAACATAAAACCAACGTGCAAAGACTATCCAATAGATGGAAGATCACAAATAACCAACGTGCAAAGACTATCCAATAGATGGAAGATCACAAATAATCAACGTGCAAAGATTCCCTCAAATCCATCGCATCCCTTTCCATTCTATACCCCCTTCATCGCGTCTCTGAGGCGGAGATAGGCCTATCATACTACCGGTCCCCACTACAACATGATAATCGAGAACAATTCCCACTGGTAATTAAGATGTGAGAATGGGATTTAGGAGGAAATTCTTAAAATGTGGCCATTCAGGAGCGAGAATTAGTCGATATTGAATCGGACGAAGCGGTGGCTTTACACAGAATCTTCGACGACGTGAGAACATTCGACAATAGCTCAAACGCCGTTGAAATCAGAACCGCGAAGCTGTTTATGGCACGGCGCGGGACGTGATTCCACTCCGAAAGGGAACGCGCACAAAGATCCAACCGTGGATTAGGACGCTTTTTGTAAAGGCATCACGCTTGGCGAGAGGGAGGGGGGGAGGGCCCGGTTGTGCTTGAATACCCTCAGGCCTCGAATCGAGGATTGTGGATGTTTGGGGACGGGGTTTTTAGTCGCCTGCACGCGACTATTATAAGTTATTATGTCACTCCGTAGGTCACCCGGTCGGCTGGTAATATATTACTTTCCAATGGTTTTTTTTTTGGTAATATCACCGTAACTATTCGGCTGATTCTAACAAAATTTGAAACCCTCATGTTGTTTTACACTCTCTTTCGAATAATATAATTGTCAAGATCCTCTCAAGGTTAGTCCGGGAATTATTAAAAGAAAACTAACTATGGGTCGGATTCCCCCACTCGTTGAAAGTTTTGAAGGTCGTCAGGTCATAATAATTGAGAGCACGCGCCTTAGGTCTGCTGACCTTGTTTTTAACCAACGTTTTATTCAATTTGATACCGAACTCAGACTAGTAGATCGCCATCCTTAGCCATGGCGGATCCCCACCGGATGAAATATACATAAAAGTCAGTAAGAAAATGGCTGGTGAGCCCGAGGGCACAAAGGTACCGGTCCTCTTTGGGAAGAGGTGCCAGGAGGTATTATGTCTTGATACCAAACAGCGTTCAGATGAAACCTTCGTCGCCCCGGGGCAGAGGGACCTGTTCCGCGTCAGAGGTATGTGGATACAGATAGCCTTCTGCAGGATTCGTTGGAGTGTGTGTGTGTGTTGTGATGAAGGGAGAGGAAAGAAAGCAGTGTTGTAATTGGCAATGTGTGTGATAAGAAGTGTAAGATCTACCCATCCGAATACAGGGGTGAGCACAGCGCGTCCACCGATGGTTAGCCAGATCTCTCCGTGCGCTGACGTTTTGTGTCCACTCTCGCCGAGCTCGAACCCTGCACCGCGACGTTGGGAGACCAACGCCGTATTCACTCGGTTAGCGAGAGCTCTACAATGGCTCCTTGTGGGGCGCCATTGTAGAGTGGCGGGGTGTAGGATTTAAGGGCTCGGTGGGTGTCTTTGGCCCGTCTGCCAAAGATGAAGTTTATGATCCACTTTTTGTCGTTGTAAAAAGTTGGTGTTCAGGATTTTGTGTGCTGTGATGCGTTTTGGTACGGTGTCGAAAGCTTCGTTTATGTTTATTGTGCTGTGTCTGATATATATATATATATATATATATATATATATATATATATATATATATATATATATATATATATATATATATATATATATATATATATATCGACGACAAACTTTTGAACGCAGATAACCTTGATCAAGTTAATGCCCTAATTGACACATTCAAGAACAACTCATGTTTGAATTTCACGCACGAAAAGGAAGATCAAGGACCCCTTCCATTCCTTGATATTCTAATCAGTTCCCCTAAGTCTAAATTTACGACCCAAGTGTACGTTAAGGCAACAAACTTAGGCTTCTATTTAAACGGTAACTCAGGGTGTTCTGAACGGTATAAGATATCAGTCATTAATGCCTTGGTTAACAGGGCAATTTCCCATTCCTCCTCGTGGACGGCTGTCGATCTTGAACTGAAGAGGGCTTCCCGCGTTTTGGTCAACAACGTCTACCCACAGGAATCCATCGATGCCGCTATCAAAGAAAAAAAAGAACTTGGCCACTGGATCTGGTGCCTGGTGTACACCGAAGAAAGATACCATCGATCTTTATTACAAGGCCAATATGAACACAGGCTACCGTGAAGCGGAAAAGGCCCGCGAAGCCATTTTACATCGAAATGTGACCCCAATGTGACCTAATACGGATATAAACCTAATAATCTATTACAAGACAAGGAAAACAAGTAGTTACATCATGAAGAACAACTGTCTCCCTCCGAAGAGCGAACTCCAGGAGATTAACGTCGTGTACGAGTATTCGTGTAAAGTCGGTGACTGCGAACACCGCAATTCCAAGTACATCGGCGTGACCTCCACAACCCTGTCGAGGCGACTGACTCCTCACTTACAGGATGGGGCTATTAGAAAACATGCCCACTCTCACAGCACTACCTTAATCCGTGGGGCGCTAAATAAGAATATCTTCATCATCCTGAGACTACAAAACCGCAGAAGATTGCGAATGGCCGAAGCCGTAATTATCCAAATGAAAAAAAGCCGGCAATTAATGTGCAACTCCAGCCGAAACCATACTTCCGACAACTCGGTGTCTCCGCGTCGACCGTCGCTAATACAAGGTTTTTAAGGAGTATGCAGGTAGAATTTGCTAATAGTTAACATAATATAGCGTTGAAATTAAAAGTAGGCACGTGTATGTGTTTGTGTTGAGGTGTGTATATATCCTCCAGGTGACTGGATGGTCCTTTCTTTTCTTTCCCTCTCATTTCCTTTCCCTTCCGACTCTCCCTCTCACTCTATTATTTCCAATTTCTGTATAAACTAGATCTCAATCTCTTATCATTCCCTTATTTACACGAACCTTGGGACTGGGTTCGTTCTTATCAATTCCCTGCTACTGGGGAATTGAAGTTTCATTTCGATTCCCTCTCTTAGTCTCAGTCTGTCCTCCCAACCATTTCCACCGCCATCTCATGTAAGACTATATTGACCGGTTTCATTCTTACTTCCCAATGTCAATCCACCTTGTGCCTGTAATCCAACGGGTACCCTAGTTTTGTACCCTCTGAAGTTTAATCATGGCACTCTTCGTAGAACTATGTAGCGGAACAGCAGAGTACAGCAAGCTGGTCCTGACTATTGCCATGTATAGTTTCCTTTTGTGACTTGGCGACAACCGTGAAAACCACACTAGTTGCGCTAACTTCCCCTTTGCTAGTCTTATCTTATCCACTACATGTGCACTGTACACGCATTTATTATTTTCAGATAATTTTATTTTTATTTTTTTTTTTAAGAGCTAATCTGGCGACTGCCTAATGGGCATTAGTTGCCGTATTAAAAACTTGCCTAGTACTAGGCTACTTTAAAATAAAATTCAAGATAAAAACAACCCCCCACCCAAAAAAAAGGAAAGGGAAGCGAGCAGTAAGCAAGCTCCTGCGTCGGGAGAAGGTACCCCCCCCCCCGGCGCAGGAGCGTGCGACCTATAAGGGAAAAAAAACAAAAGCAAAAAAAAAAAAAAGAACCCTGCTAAAATAATAGGGAGAAGGACGGCCTCCCCCCAAAAGTCAACATGTCCATCAGTCAATGTGCACGCACTCGTCCCGAGTAAAAGGGACAGGCGGTAGCGACCCCACCCATCCCGGTACCGGAACAGGTAACGTGCGCGAAGATCACCCAGACTGGGACATTCAACAAGAATGTGACGAACAGTCTGGGGCACGACGCAGTCGTAAAAATAGGGCACAGGCGAGCGCTCCATCAGATAGCGATGCGTCACACGAGTGTGTCCGATTCGGAGACGACAGAAAGCAACCTGAAACCATCGCGGCATTGGGGGATAGGTCCATGGGAACAGTCGCGGAGCAATGGCACGCAACTTTAAGTTCCCTTCGACCGTCTCCCATCTTCTTTGCCAAGCAGTCCGAAAAATCGGTGTGAGGAAGAGCGAAACGCTGGTCTGGTAGCAGAGTCCTTGGGGACTCTTTAGCGCCCTCATCAGCGCTCATTCCCCGCAATTCCTACATGTCCAGGAACCCAGCAGAAAATAATCTCGACATCCGCCCGGCTCGCCAAAACCGTGGCGTCACGGATCTCGCGAACCGGGGGATGCGGAGATTCTAATGCACCGAGAGCACTCAGGGTGCTTTGTGAGTCGCTATAGATCATAATCCGGTCTCCGAACCGGGCACGTAGCGTAATCTCCCGTACCGAGTGGTGTATTGCCACCAGCTCGGTCGTAAAGACAGACGCAGAGCCTGGCAGAGCCCCGCTGACTTCAAACAGAGGGGATACGGCGTGGAAGCCGACCCCCTCTTGGGACTTGGAGAAATCCGTATACACTGGCACGGTTCCAGCGTGACATGAGGTGTGCTCCATAAAGGTCGAACGCAATACTCCCGGTGCTGTACAAGCTTTGGGAGCAGAGGCGTGGCGACAAATAGCCAAATGTGGTACCCTCCAGGGTGGCGTCCTGGGCAGAACCAGGCGCGTCACCGGCCCGAGAGCTATACTTAGCTCTCGAAGGAGTTTCGTGGCCCTAAACCCAAAGGGCTTAGAGTATGACTGGCGTCTCTCGGCGGCATAGGCACCGTCAAGATCAGCTGTGGATGCAGTGAGAGCTGTTGGCGACTGAGGGACGCGCCGGGCTCGCGCGTACAGGTGAGTGATGCACTGCACGCGACGTAGAGCGAGTGGCATCTCCCCAGCATCGACCAACACGCTCTCAATGGGGAAAGTGCGGAATACACCGGCCGCAAGGCAAAGGCCGGTGTGGTGGATCGAGTCCACCTTCCGCAAAATAAACGCTCGGCTGCGGATGCATAAAACTCGCATCCGTAGTCGAGCTTCGAACGAACAAAGGATTGATAAAAAAGTAGGGCAGTAGCCCTATCAGCGCCCCAAGCGCTGAACGTCACGGAACAAAGAATATCCATGGCACGGATACAAGATACCCTAAGGCTGCCAATATAAGCCTCCCAGGTGAGGCGTCGGTCGAATACAAGACCAAGGAAACGGTGCGATTCAACCACATCCAGGCGCACCCCATTAAGAAACAAATCTGAGTCGGGGTGGAGCCGTGGATGGCGGCAGAAGTGCACCACCTTAGTCTTGGCCAAAGAAAACCGAAACCTGTGCGCTTCGACATAGCGGGAGACGCGGTTCAATGCCAGTTGGAGTCGACGCTCCAGAGTTGGCATCTGGGCCACGCCAAAAGAGACCGAAAGGTCGTCCACGTAGAGCGTAGCGAGAACATCTTCCGGCAGCACAAAGGTGATGCCGTTGATGCTCAGGGCAAAGAGTGTGACACTGAGGACACTCTCCTGCGGGACACCCTCTTCCTGCTCCTTTGGGTCGGAGAGGGCTCCCCCCACCCGTACGCGGAATCGACGATCTAGCAAAAATTCAGATATAAACATTGGGAGGCGTTCCCTCGCCCGCATCTTGTGGAGAGTCTCCATAATACCGTATCGCCATGCGGCATCATAGGCCTTCTCCAGATCGAAAAACACCGTGGCTTAGTGCTGTAAACGAAGGAAGGCCTCGCAGACGGCATTTTCCAGTCGGAGCAGAGCATTCGACGTGGAGCGGAACTTGCGGAAGCCGCACTGTGCAGAAGACAGATGGCGTCCGCTATCCAGAAAAAAAGGCTAATCTAACATTTACCAATATCTCCATCAACTTGCACACGCAAGAGGTTAGAGAGATTGGGCGGAAACCGGCCAGAGTAGAGTGATCTCTCCTCGGTTTGCGAAAGGCGAGCACAGTAGCGCTTCGCCAGGAATCTGGGAGGAGACCCTCCACCCAGATCCTGTTGAACAAATCTAACAGAAAGGCCTGCCTCGCTCACCCAGGTGTCGGAGCATTGCGTACGGGACATCGTCCGAACCATGGGCGGTGTTCGCGCACGAAGCAAGAGCGGAGCGCAAGTCACTCACAGTAAACCTGTCGTTGAAGAGTTCTCCGCCTCTGGATGTAAAGTCCAGACAGCGGCCTTCCGCGCCATCACGACGTGCATTAAATGCTGGCGGAGCAGCATCCCGGCTAGAGAATGCAGAGAAAGCGGTCACGGGGTCCGAGATTGCGGTCCCATTCTCCTGGAGAACGGGGGGGGATGCCTCCGAGAACTTGCCCCGAATCCTTTTGACTCGCTTCCACACCTCTGCTAAAGGGGTCTTCCCGTTAAGTGAAGACACGTATGCCCGCCAAGAAGAGCGGCGGGCGTGCTTCGAAATATACCGGAACCTAGCCCTAGCCCGACGAAATTAACCGACAGTGAAATCATTTGGGCGGCGCTTATAGCGCATGTAGGCATAAGGCTTCTGTTTGAGGGCCGTCTCACACTCGGCCGACCACCATGGGAGTGGTTGGCGTACAAAACGGTCAGACGTTCTAGGAATAGTAGTCAGGCCCGCGGCAATGAGGTTGCCAGAGAAGAACTCCTCGACTGAGATAGATAATTCAGTCATTTCCTGAAATGCAGGCCACCGCGCCCGCGTCCGCGCCAAGCACCACCGAGATGGGATCTCAGGCGGCAGTTGCCCTGAAAATGATATTTGAATGCGAAAGTGATCACTACCATGGAGGTCATCGACCACCCCCCAATCAAAATCAGGCTGTGCATCCGAAGAGCACAAAGATAGATCAAGGCAAGAAAATGAAGGGGTTCTCGGGCAGTGATGCGTAAACTCATCCACATTTAGGACACCCATCTCAAGCTCTTGCGATCAGATCGGCAAGGACTTGTCCCCTGGGATTTATTGAGTAATCTCCCCAGAGAGGATGCCTGCCGTTCAGATCTCCAAGCAAGATAAAGGGCCTCGGCAACCGTGCCACGACGCGGCGGAAGTCCCCCGAGTCAAAGTCAGCTGACGGTGGAATGTACGCAGAAATGATACTATACCTCCTATCCAGGTGAAGCTGCACAGCCACTGCCTGAAAGGAGGATCTAGAGTAAAAGGAAGAACGGAGACATCATGCCGGGTGTAAACCACGTATCCCCCAGCCCGGCCATCCCGCGGTGTTGGGGTCGTAATACCCTTAAACCCCGGGAGGGCGGGCAGCGGGCACGCGCCTAGCATGGTCTCCTGCAGAAAAATAGCTAACGGGGAACGGAACGAGACGAGCCTCCGCAGCTCCTCCCAGTTAGCCTGGAGTCCATGGCAATTCCATTAAACGTATATGCCCTCCAGACCTAGTTTGGAGGATACGCGGGGGCCCTCTTCGAACAGAAGACCCTCACGGAAATGGCCGTACGCTTGGCGGAGGCAGAACAACGGGCGCTTTTGGTCGGACAAAGTGCTGAAGGCGCTGTCGCCCTCGAGGACTTATTGGGGGAGGTTGGGCTCGCCATGCGAGTCTTTTCCTCCCTCCGCCTCGAAACCTTAGGCGGGCGTTGCGGTTTCGGAGGCGGGAGGCCCTCTTTTCGAGGAACCACCGTCTCCGAGCCTTTTGGTGTGGGTAAACCCGCACCAAAAGGCGACTCCAGACAATCCTCTAAGTCTACCCCGCTAGATACCAAGCAGATCAACCTGTTCATTGCGGTGAACAAAAGTACGACGCAATCAGAAAACTTCACCACGGTTATACGTAGAAAATACTTGAAGTGGTTTACGACTCCTCCGATGAGGAAGAAGAGGTTAAGCCAGCACTGATCGAAAAACGTGTAAAACTGTACGGCTTGACGATCAAGTTTTATGAGCCGAGTATGTACATAAAGCTCAGATCCGGCAAACCGTGCAGCCCTCCGAAGTACCAGAAGTCCCCAACCACACATCTCTTCAACTGCCCACAGATACACACAGACCTGGGCCCAGTGGATCTCTGGGAGAGACACCGGGAGAAGGCGGGTCTGCTCCCGCGATGGTTCGGGAAGCTGGAGTGGGGGCTGGAATAGGTGTGAGGTTCGCCGACCTACTGTCGGGCCGGGGACGGGGTCGCCACCACCACCTCTCCAACAAAACCCAAGAAATAACTATGGCCGCAATAAACAGACTGGTGATTTTTGCACACAATGTGCAAGAATGGGCAAACCACAAACACCAGCTGTACAACATATATAGAGAAATTGACCAGGATCTCCTAATTCTCCCCGAGACTGGAATAAAAAACGAAGACTCCATTAAGATCTACGGTTACGACGTCCTTAAAAAAAAACTTGCTGTCGAAATATTTGATGGTGCAGCAATAGCAGTGCAATCTGGACAGCAGTTTGTCAAGGGGAGAGAAATGGACAAGTCGTTCCTGTCCGTCACTCTAAAGACATACTTGGGGAAGATTGAAGTAGAATCAAGGTACCAGCCTCCAAGAGGGTACCTTCCGATTCACGATATGTTCACCCTGTTCAGGAAGGCACACCCCGTTATCCTCGCCAGCGAACTTAACGCCAGATCAAGTATTGTTGGCTACGCTCGATCGGACGGTCAAGGTAGGAGCCTCGACTTACTTCTACGCAGAAGCGCAGCTGAGAGGATTGGGCCGGACTTCCCGAAGTTTATGCATCCATGGTCAGTGACTAAGCCGGACATCGTACTTACCAACACCAACTTCCCTTTCCATCACCATGTGTAGCCTGGTCCCCTTACACCCAGCGACCATATCTTTATGGCCATCGGGGTGGCCAGCGCTCCCATGCCCTCGCCACGGAGGAAAAACTTTTCGGCTGTAGACTGGGAAGCTTACAGGTTATTCCCGAAGGTAATTCCCGAGATGAATGGTGCCACACGAGAACAAATTGACGAGTTGTCCAGTATCCTTGATGACTTTGCCATCGTAGACAACGTAATCCCGAATACAAGGCACAAGATCCTAATACCGACTCGCCCAACGCAGGAAAGGGTCATCCTGCAGCAGCGATTCCAGACGATCTACAACGGCGCCCGGGCTGCTGGATACGCCTGACCAATGGACTTTGCGATACTCCAGTAGTTAAGATAACAAGTGAACGATGCGCTGCTGCAGGAGATCAGGGAGAAATGGAACCACATGATCCATAATCTAGACATCGAGGAAAATCCCCCAAAGTTTTGGAACACCATCAGCAAGTTAAGAGGATGACCAAATTCGAAGACAGACTGGCCAATAGTGCACCTGAACAAGTGCGCTAGGACTCCATAAGAAAAAACCGAGTTTTTTTAGAGAAGTCTGGAGCGACGTTTTTCCCATCTCCGAAGAAGACTAAAATTTTAATCTGGGCTTCGAGGAAAGAGTTCTTGAGAAAATGGAAAGGCACTACAGGAGATTGACTCCGCATAGAACCGCAAAGTTCAATAGGCTGCGGGAGTCCGCCCCGGAAGGTATGGCAATCACCCCAAAAGAGTTGGACTCTGCAATCTCTGGCCTTAAGCAAAAAGCTCCAGGCCTAAGTCGAATAACAGCAAGGCACCTAAAAGAAGCTCCGGTGAAAAAAAAAGGCTACTGAATTTTTTCCACGCAGCATTAGCGGCAGGATACTTCCCGGATGGTCTGAAGACAGCCAAAATGATCTCAATTCCTAAACAAGGGAAGCCTAAAGATCAAGTGATGAACTTCAGAAACTGTCTCACTTATCGAAATAATTGAAAAAGTATTCGAAAAGATCCTGGACAACAGGCTGGTCTCCCATCTGTCATCGCACTCATTTCAGAACGATGAACAACATGGCTTCCGCAAAAAAAGGAACACGGAGACTGCAATTGCTTTAACATACCAACATGCGGCAAAGGGACTTGCCTCTGGCCGTAAGGTGGATGTGGTCTGCCGGGAGATGAAGAAAGCCTTGGACAAGGTATGGATCGAAGGTCTCAAATATAAGATCTCGAGGCTCAAGTTATCCCCTCATTTCGGGAAAATCCTATAGTTACCTGACTAATAAGAGAGCGGTGATAGCATTCGGGGACCACATAGGAGCCCCATTTGAGCTGCTATCTTGAGTCCCTCAAGGAGGATGTCTGAGTCCCACCCTCTTTACGATCTACACTAGGGACATTCCGAAACCTCTACTTCCCCGAACCCTCAACGTACAGTACGCGGGCGACATAAACCAGATTGTGACTCGCCCTACCAGATCTGGAAGAGTGATGTCGAGGGCGACTGCAGCCGAAGCCCAAATAATCTCCCGGTACGAAGAGAATTGGAAGATCCAGACGAACCAGAATAAATTCACTGCAGTCGCGATCGGAAGACGGAGCCCATCCGACTGGAGAACTCAACAATAAATTATTCGCCAAGCACGAGTATCAAAACGCGGCATAGGAAGCCACATCAAGTCGAAGGTTCAAGTTGGGAAACTTGAACTCAGCAAACTCCATCGATTTTGCAATCTTAGTATACAAAACAAAAAGAAATTATATATATCCCTAGTGAGAACAAAGCTGCTATACCCAGCAGTCCCACTCAACACATCTTCAAGGACCAGGATGATTTAAATGCAGAGGGTACAAAATCGGGCCTACGCTTTATACTAAACGTGAAATGGGACGATTTCTTCACGTCGAGGAAGCTTCATAGCAGACCGAGTGGAGACGGGGAATGCCTTCCTACATTCATGCAGCACCGCCATCTGGGACATCCTGGAGGCTACTCTCCCACCAGGTACTGTAGACGACATGTTCAGGTTACAGAACCGGGAGAGATACAAGTCGTACATGCCTCCCGCCAAAACGGTACCCACACCGGACATCCACAGGTGACCCTACGTCCAACTCGCATACTGATTATAAACTGATATCTCTAAGTGTAGCATCATAATCGTGAATCAAAATCTAACCGAAAGTGCCTAATATACCGATTAAACCTTGTTTTAAAATTTCTGACTCTGGACACTATAATTATTATGTTTTTTTTTGTAATTTAACTACCATTCACCTTTATTATCGTGACTAAACTGGATGCGTTGTACTTTTTTGCGCCCTAAATAGTTTTGTATAGAAATATCAAGTATTTTTCCTTCTAGCTCCAAATGTTAATTTGTAGTAAAGTGTAAATTGTTAACGAAAAACTGAGATGGCCCGATCCCCGGGCAAACTTTCTACCTCCTGTATTTAAATTTCGTCACTTTTTCTCCCATCCCTTGTCCCCCAATCCACCCAAGTGTGGAGGTGGTCCCTCATTGTTTCACCAGCTTTCTACATGAATAAATAAATAAAATAAATAAGTCATTCCATTTCTGTTCATTCCCTGAGGATGACCGACCACGTTCGAAAGAAGTCTCGGAATAAAATATGTCTTTTGCCAATGTTTTTTTCTCGCCTCAAAAAGACCCAGACAAAAAAAATAAAGAGAATACTAATTAAAATCCATAACGCTGCCACTGCTGTGGACTTCAACAGTGCATGTATACAACATAGCTTCTTAACTAATATATGTATATATATATATATATATATATATATATATATATATATATATATATATATATAATGAAAAAACTCACAAAGTGGCACGTGAGGAAAGCAATAATATGAAAATTAACCCATAGGAAAATGAAAAGATGAATCCAAGCACTTTCGAACTATATTTGCAAGTAATTAAATGCTGCTTCAACTTGTTTACTTGTGAATCTTTTTCCACGATCAAATGCGCTCAAAGTATGAATATATATATATATATATATATATATATATATATATATATATATATATATATATATATATATATATATATATATATATATATATATATATATATATATATATAAGGGTCTTTCAACAAGGACGCTCGAGCTTTGTCAGGGGATAGTGGCCATGTTGTTAAAGCGACATCTGGCAACATCACTGTGAACTGTTCAGTAGTACTTGGCAAGTCACGATGGAAGGTTATAGCGTTGAACAGCGTGTGCAAGTCATCAAATGTTATTATCAAAATCAGTGCTCCGTTCGACAAACGTTCCGAGCATTACGTGATTTCTATCCTCGCCACAATCGTCCTGCTGAGTCCACTGTTCGACTCTTGGTGGCCAAATTCGATGGAAAAGGGTCAATCAACAATCAGCCAACACCCGTACGTCGCCGAAACGCAAGGTCTGTTAAAAACATCGTTGCCGTAAATGAGAGTGTACGGGAAAATCCGAGGCAGTCAATTTCTCGTCGTTCACAAGAACTTGGCTTTTCTGCGACTTCAGTTTGGCAAATTATGCGTAGGGACTTGGGTCTGCACCCGTACAAAATCCAACTTACCCAGGAACTTAAGATAAACGACCATAGACAACGCCGTGTGTTCGCTGATTGGGCTCTAGAGTAGTTGGAAGTTGCTCCAAATTTCCCCCAAAAAATCATCTTCAGCGACGAGGCCCATTTTTGGATGAATGGATTTGTGAACAAGCAAAATTGCCGGATTTGGGACGAAAACAATCCACATGAGATACACCAGCAGCAATTGAATCCCAGCAAAGTCACTGTTTGGTGCGGATTTTGATCTAATGGAATAATCGGTCCGTATTTTTTTGAGAACGAAGATGGGATTGCCATAACTGTCAACGGCGAGACCTACAGATCGATGATAAGCAACTTCTTGTGGCCTCAACTGGATTATATGCCAGATATGGATACTGACGACATGTGGTTCCAACAGGACGGCGCTACGTGCCACACTATGCACGCCAAGATAGACATTTTGAACTAGCGATGTCAGGTCCGGGTCATCTCGCGCGGCGGCGACGTCAACTGTCCACCGAGACCATGCGATTTAACGCCGTTAGACTACTTTCTTTGGAGCTACCTTAAATCGCAGGTCTATGCGAATAATCCGCAAATAGTTGATGTCCTCAAAGTTAACATAACGAACACCATCCAGCAAATTCAGCCAGATTTATGCGACAAAGTCATCGAAAATTGGGCCTCCCGAATACGTTCCAACAAGCATAGCCGCGGCTGACATTTGAACGACGTCATATTCCACACTTAATGCCATAAAATATACTTTCCAATTTAAAATAAATTGAGTGCATATATCACATACAACTTGTTTTATTTACATTTAAAAATCGAGCGACCTTATTGAAAGACCCTATATATGAAAAACTCACAAAGTATCACGTGAGGGTAGCAAATGAATGCAATATCCAGCAGGAAAAAATGAAATGGTGTTTCCGAGTACTTTCGAACTTTATTAAGTTCCTTATCAAGGACAACTACAAGAAATAATAATATTTTAGAGGTATATATAGGAAAAAAAAGTATAAAAGACCGCCTCAAAAACAAGAAACCACCATTGAGGAAGACGGAAGGGGGAAGGTAAAGATTCCCATTAAGAATGACAAGAAGCAGGTAGTAAGGTCAAACTGAGAAGACTAAAGGGCAACAGATTAAAAGAAATGGAGAAAGCCTAACGAGGGAGATTATAAGAAACGTGGAGCGAAAGAGTGGGAAAAATACAATGTACATAATTAATAAAAAACACAACTTTCTGTTCGCATAAATCAACATAATGCCCGAAGAGGAGGAAATAACAGTGCTTTCTTTGTCCACATGTCAGATAAGGACCATCTAATTAACTGGAACTCGGCAAAATTTATCTATCCTTCCAATGACCCTATAAAAAGAAATATCATTGAATGTGCTTTTATTAGCCAATGCGATAATTTTAACCTTTCCCCTGGCTTATATAAAATAGATGCTACAGTCACCGCAACGGAAGTCTGTACCTTTGGTCATATTATATGCATTGATATAAGTCAAATAATCGTTGCGGGAAAAATGCTATAATTGATTAATGTTTTGTTGCGGTTTTGGCAACGTCTGTTAGGCATATATGCGCATTGTGTCGCCGTATTATTCCGTACGCACTCAGACTTGGTCGTGAGGGTAGGCTCATTTTTTGCGATGTGACTTTCATTTTGGTGGTTTCTTGAAGATATTTGGCTAATCATATATTTTTTAATTAGCACTCCAACCATGGGACCCAAGCCTCTCACAAATGAGGAAAAGGTCCGTATTCTCACTTTGAGGGAAGAAAATGTTAAGATAAGTGAAATATGCCTGCGAACAGGGCGGGCAAAATTTACCGTAATGGCGCTCTTCTCTTCTGCCCGTGAGTTTCCCCCAAACACCATACTCCAACATAAAAAGCACCCGGACCAGAGAGAAAGACTACACCGGGGACAGATCGCTTGCTAAAGAAGGCTGTTATGAAAAACCCTAGGATAACAGCCAGACAACAAGGAAATGTACCCGAACCTCCTCCAAAATGTGTCAGAACGGACCGTACAGCATCGTCTTCTGAAAGATTTGAAACTCCCCAGCCGTACTACCGCGCTCAAACTGCCTTTGAATGACCGCATAAGAAAGAAGAGGCTTCATTTTGAAAAGCAGCACAAGGGCTGGACAGTGGAACAGTGGTCAGATGAAAGCACATTTCAGGTCATAAGGTCACACAGCGTAAATGTGAGGAAGCCAGTTGGGTCGAACAGGTACAGCCCCCAGTACACAGTGAAGACTGTAAAACACACTCCCTCAGCAATGGTTTGGGGTTGTTTCAGCGCCAAGTTAGGGGAGGTGGTTTATATTTCCTGCCAAAGAATGTCACCATGAATGCTCAGCGCTACAAGGAAGTTTTGGGAGGTCATCTATTTAATCCTATGGAACTTCATGGAACATCCATCTTTATGCATGATACAGCTCCTTGTCACAAGGCTAATTTGATCTCGAGCAATTGCTAGAGAGAAAGAGCATCAACGTGTTGGCCTGGCCTGGGAACAGTCCTGATCTCAACCCCATTGAAAACGCATGGAAAGTCACCAGAGACAAGGTTAATAGGGCCAATGTGTCATCAGTGCAGGACCTTCAGGAGATTATCAAGAAAGTGTAGTGCACCAACATGGACTTGAATTACTTCAAAAATCTTGTTGCAAGTTTTTCGGCATTCATTGAGTCCATCGTTGAATGCAAGATAACAAGCATCAACCGCATTCTGTAAACACTTTATCTGACGAAAACTTTGATGAAACTCGTCTTCAAGTTTTAGAAAAGTATTGACTTCATACTCCTTGTACAGCGAGCGCGTTTTTAAATCGTGTAGGAATGAACTCTTCCTTCATTTTCCAGTAAATACCGAAATGTATACTTGGAAATAGACTGTTTGCATTTGCCATCACTACAGACTTTACCTGTTTTCCACCGTAGTCTTCACCAGTATATCTGCATAGGGAAAATTTTCCTGCTTTAACCTGTGTATTGCCCCAAACATAAGTCAAAACTTATCCTCGCTATGGAATAATTTATCGTTATAGCGAGTTCTTCCGTAGGTATTTTCAAAGATCACTCTAACATAACCGGACTTTGTTCTAGTAATGTTCAAAAGGCTGAATATATCAATTTTATAATCTTGTTGTATAATTTGCTTCACAATGAATCGAAACATAGCTTCTCACGCGTGAGTATTCGAGTGAATCTGGACAGCCACTGAGACAAAGTCCGATAGGATAGGGTTTCTTTGACGCGGTTTGAATATTCATGCATTAGCATATCAATGGAGTTGCCACTTAACCTTTTTACAATCCTTTAATTGGTCTGTCTAGTTTTCATCTTTCATCGGTAAAGTTGATTAATAATTTAACCAGTTCCTTAGTTTTTGCTGTTGACGATAAAGAGAAGTAAGAGGTGTGTTTGCGCGAACCACTGAGCTTGATGTAGAGGAAGTCGATGTGTGAGTAATATTTTTTAACTCTTTCCGATGCGGCGAATTTTTTATGATAGATTTATGGAAATTAGAAGATATTAATTTTACTCTTACCTCGTCCCAGAAGGTGGGTGGTTATCTTTTCCACGTTCTGGCTAAATCATTGAGTAGGTCGATAATGTTAGATTGTGGAAGTCTTACCATCGATGGTAATCACCCTATCATTACACCAACTGAATTCCTGTGTATCTTTTAGTGTCTGATAAATTAATCTACCTCATTCACGAACACTAGGCTCCAGTGTTTCCAGTACTTTATCTGTATAACCTTTTATTTGATCCTTGTTGCTCTCATTAACTTTAACGGTAGATGTGTTCACAACCTTATCATACTGTTTCAAATAGTGTTCCAACGTGTTCTGGTAAAGGATAACACGTCTATCTGGTGGGATGTGTGAATTATTTAGTATAGTAGTCAACTCTCTCTCCAAAGATAGTCTTTCTTGTGGTGGGATTAAGTTTGAGAGTACTTCCCCCTCCTTTTGGGGATAAACAATAATCTTTTTCATCTTAGAAGGTTGGAGAGAAGAGGTGTTAGTTAGAACAGAGAATAATATTGGTAGAAACGATCCTCCACGCTAATTTATTAGTTTTTTTCTTCATACGTATATGAGCTGGATTCTGAGCTAACATCCGTATCAACCGTTTGAATCGTGATATCTTTTCTTTCTGCGATGTTGTCATCGGAACATTACCATTTATTAGATTAAGACACATTTCACATACACATTTGACAAAATCACTATCCATGTTTCCTATGATTGATTATTTCATCCTTTTAGAGAGAGTGGGGAATGTATGGAATAGATACGAGTATCTGTTCATTCTACGTCTCATTCTAAAAGATATACGCTTTCGATTTTGTTTGGAAATATTCCTGTCCGTAAAGTAAATCGTACAGTGTTTCTCGACTGAAGTCGCAGAGCAAATAACCATAGGGCTTTGAGACCGCTTCTTTATAAATCCATGAAGTCTTTCAAGTCCCTACGCATTAATTGTCAAGCGAATATATTTATTTGGGAGATGTCTCTCCTCTGGTTAAATAAGACTATATTGTGACAATTTAAGGCAATATCGCACATATAAGAATTTTTATAAAATAGCTTTAGAGCCACTAGGAATATGGAGATATTCTTATGGTGGGAGTTCACTGTAAATATCTCTGATATATTTGCATCTATCTTCTGCATTAAGTCATCTAAAATAAGGAGTGAATGACTTCTTCCTCCAAATATGACACATCATACACCCTTTCGTGAAACATTAATTCATTTTTAAATTCTTCATAGTCTTTCTGCCATACAGTGTAAAACCAGATGATTATATCAACGCGTTGAGTAAACATTATGTCTATTCCGGAGTTTAGAATAGAGGAAGTGGGGTTTTCCGCTAGACATCGGCCCATGATGGATGAAGTACATGGGGACACAAATTGAATTTTTTCACACTTCCAACACTCATACTTTCCTTTTCATAATGAATGAGGGCGCAGCATCTTTCATATAAATATATACAAAATCTTTTCTCTACAAATTATTTTTTTCAAACTTCCTTCACTCATGCTTTCTTTTGTATAATGAATGAGGCAGCTTCTTTCAGATAACTATAGACAAAATCTTTTTCTTTCTTTTTTTAGATCATCAAAAACGATGTTTACTCTTACTGAAAACGAAAGCGGATCTACCGAAACGAGCCAACCTCTACCTCTTTACCCAACCCCTTATCGAGTGAAGGTGAAATTTTACACAAAGCTAATTCTGCTCCAACTGATAAGCCTAATGAAGATGACGATGACACATTTTTAACCAGCCCCTCATCGAGTGAAGGTGTCGTCGGTGAAATTTTACACACAGCTATTCTGCTCCAACTAGTATGGCTAATGAAGACGATGACGATAATGATGATGATGATGATGATGGGGAAGATCAAATTTTCCTCGACAAAGAATACCTGACGTTCTGAACATTACCTACGATGTCATTACACTGAACTCCGACGATGAAGATGTATAACTCGCAATAAAATGCAAACGTTCAAACATAGAAGATAGGTCATTTAACAAAACCATTGTTTTTTCGGATGGAGAAATAAATGAAACGTCTAGAACTTCGTAGCCTCGTACGCAAGAATATCCTTTACATCAAATCAAAATCATTCTCGTGTAAAAATTATACCCTTAAGAGATATTATTTTTATTTTAAGAGCTCATCTGGCGACTGCCTACTTGGGCATAAGTCGCCGTACTCCACACGGCCTAATACTAGGCTATATTACAAAATAAATAACAAAAAATAATATGTAACTAACAAATAACTATAAAAAATAACGAGAAAAAGCAAGAGGAAGAGAAGGAAGCATGCTTCGGCGTCGGGGGTAGGGCCGCCTACCCTCGGCAAAGGAACATGCGAAATACAAAAAAAGGACAAAAAAGGTTAAATAAAGGGGAGAAGGCCGACCTCATCCAAAAAGTCATAGAGTACATAAGTAAATGCGCACGAACCCAAACTGAGTACAAGGGATAAGCGCTAGCGACCCCACTCGTCCCGGTACCGGGACAGATAACGTGCGCGAAGATCGCCCAGACTGGGACATTCAACAAGAATTTGCCGAACAGTCTGGGAGACGATGCGGTTTTGACAGTAGGGCGCAGGCGAGCGCTCCATCAAATGGCGGTGCATCCCGCGAGTGTGTCCAATTCGGAGACGACAAAAAGCAAACTGAAGCCTTCGCGGCATTGGTGAGTAGGTCCATGGGAACAGTCACAGCGCAATGGCACGAAACTTTGAGTTCCCTTCGACAGACTCCCATCTTCTTTGCTAAGCAGCCCAGAGAGCTGCCCGTATTCCTGGCATGAAGTCGGTGTGAGGAAGAGCGAAACGCTGGTCCGGTAGCCCAGGCATCGCGGACTCTTTGACGACCTCGTTCCCCGCAATTACTACATCTCCAGGAACCCAGCAGAAGATAATCTGGACATCCGCCTGTCTTGCGAAAGCCGTGGCGTCACGGATATCGGGAACAAGAGGATGCTGATATTTTAATGCCCTGAGAGCACTCAGGGCGCTTTGTGAGTCGCTATAAATCACAATCCGGTCTCCAAACCGGGCACGTCGCGTAATCTTGCGTACGGAGTGGTGTATTGCCACCAGCTCGGATGTGAAAAAAGACGCAGCACCCGACAGAGTCCCGCTGACTTCAAACAGAGGGGATACGGCGTGGAAGCCGACCCCCTCTTCGGACTTGGAGCCATCCATATACAATAGCACGATTCCAGCGTGACAGGTGTGCTTCAAAAATGTCGAACCCAATACTCCCGGCGCTGTACAAGCTTTGGAAGCTGAGGCGCGGCGACAAATCGCCAGAGGTGGTGCCCTCGAGGGTGGCGTCCTATGCACCCTAGATATAGCCAGAGAGCTATATCTAGCTTTTGAAGGAGTTTCCTAGCTCGAAACCTAAGGGGCTTAGGGTATGACCGGAGTCTCTCGGCGGCATAGGCACCGTCGAAATCAGGTGTGGATGCAGTGAGAGCTGTTGGCGACTGAGGGAGGCGCCAGGCTCGCGCGTAGAGGCGAATAATGCACTGTACACGGCGTATAGAGAGTGGCATCTCCCCAGCATCGGCCAACAGGCTCTCAATGGGGGAAGTGCGGAAGGCACCGATCGCCAGGAGAAGGCAAGTGTGGTGGATCGAGTCCACCTTCCGCAATACACGCTCAGCTGCGGATGCATAAAAATCGCATCCGTAGTCGAACTTCAAACGAATAAAGGATCGATAAAAAAGTAAGGCAGTAGCCCTATCAGCGCCCCAAGCCCTTAAAGTCACCGAACGAAGAATATCCATGCCGAGGGTACAAAATACCCTAAGGCTGCGAATATGAGCCTCCCAGGTGAGGCATCGGTCAAATACAATACCAAAGAAACGGTGCGATTCAAATACGTCCAGGCGTACCCCATTAAGAAACAAGTATGGGTCAAGGTGGAGCCGTGGATAGGCATAAATGCACTACCTTAGTCTTGGCAAAGGAAAACCGAAACCTGTGCGCTTCGGCATAGCGAAAGACGCGGTTTAATGCCTGTTGGAGTCGACGCTCCAGAGTTGGCATCTGGGCCGCGCCAAAAGAGATCGAGAGGTCTTCCACGTAGAGCATAGCGAGAACATCTTCCGGCAGCACCGAGGTGATGTCTTTGATGCTCAGGGCAAAGAATGTGATACTGAGGACAATTCCCTGCGGGACACCCTCTTCCTGCTCCATTAGGCCAGAGAGGGCTGCCCCCCCCCCCCCGCCACCCGTACGCGGAATCGACGATCTTGCAAAAATTTAGATATAAAGACTGGGAGGTGTCCCATCATGTGGAGGGTCTCCATGATACCTTATCGCTATGCGGTATTATAGGCCTTCTCTAGATCGAAAAACACCGTGGCGTAGTGCTGTCTACAAAGGAAGGCCTCGCAGACAGCATTTTCCATTCGGAGCAGAGCATTCGACGTGGAGTGGAACTTGCGGAAGCCGCACTGTGCAAAAGACAGATGGCCTACGCTGTCCCTAAAAAAAAGCTAATCTAACATTTACCAATTTCTCTATCAACTTGCACACGCAAGAAGTAAGATAGATTGGGCGTGGACCGGCGGGAGTAGAGCGATCTCTCTCCGATTTGCAAAAGGCTAGCACAGTAAAAACTTGGACAGAAACCGTCCATCTAGAGCCTGTTGAACAAATCTAACAGAAAGGCCATGCCTCTCAGCATGGCGTACGGGACATCGTCCGGACCATGGTCGGTGTCTGCGCACGAAAGAGCGGAACGCAACTCATTTAAAGTAAACCTGTCTTTGAAGGGTTCTTCGCCTCTTGAGTTAAAGTCCAGACGGCTGCCTTCTGCGACATCACGACGTGCATTGAATGCTGGTGGAGCAGCATCCCGGCTAGAGAATGCGAAGAAAGCGTTCCAAAGGATTCCGCCACAAACGCGAGGTCCTGCGAGAACTTGCTCTGAATCCTTTCGACACGCTTCCATACCTCTACTAGAGGGATCTTCCCGTTAAGTGAAGACACGTATGCCCGCCAAGAAGAGCTGCGGGCGTGCTTTGAAATATACCGGAACCTAGCTCAAGCCCGACGAAATTCACCGATTGTGAAATCGTTCAGGCGGTGCTTATAGCGCATGTAGGCATAACGCTTCTACTTGAGTACCCTCTCACACTCGGCTGACCACCACGGGAGTGGTCGGCGTGCAAAAGGCCGGACCTTCTAGGAATAGTAGTTGGGGCTGCGGCGATGAGGTTGCCAGAGAAGAACTCAACGGCCCCATCTACTGACCTAAACTCCTCGACTGAGATAGAGAATTCAGTCACTTCCTGAAATGCAGACCACGGCACCCGCGCCAAGCACCACCGGGGTGGGCTCTCGGGCGACAGCGGCCCAGAAAATGATATTTGAATTGGAAAGTGATCACTACCGTGGAGATCATCGACCAGCCCCAATCAAAATCAGGCTGTGCATCCGGAGAGCACAAAGATATAGCGAGGCAGGAAGATGAAGCGGTTCTCGGGCAGTGATGCGTAAACTCATCCACCTTTAGGACACCCATCTCAACCTCGTCGATCAGGTCGGCAATGACTTGACAACTGGGATTAATAGGGTATTCTCCTTAGAGAGGGTGTCTACCCTTTAGATCTCCGAGCAGGAGACAGGGCCTCAGGAACCATGCCACGACGCGGCGGAAGTCCCCCGCGTGCAAGTCAGTATACCTCCTATCAAGGTGCAGCTGCACAGCTACTGCCTGAAAGGAGGTATCTAAAGCGAAGAAACGAACGGAGACATCATGCCGGGTATAAATCGCTGTAAAGGCTATCGCGGAACCCGGTTCACACGGCCCCCAGGAAAATACACACCAAATTTATAGAAGACCAAGGATCTACAGGCCTACCAGAAATTCACCAGAATTTATCTGGACGGTGCTAAATTACGATGTATCTGCACCGGGTTAAGTAAGTACACACATAAGAAGTATTTACAGTATTATTTACAACGAAATTAAATGAAATAAATTAACTGTTAACAACTTATACAGTAGTCCTCAAACAATAAGAAAAGTCACAAATGCTTATCACCATCGAACGACCACAAGTCGTTTTAACCAAAAAGATATTCGTGCATTCAAAATTGGGTTCTATAAATAAGTTGTTTAAAGCCGAAACGACACGCGCCGTTGAAGATGAAATTAGGCTTCGCTACTCTAGTGACAGATGTTCCCGGAATAACCCTCCTGTCTTATGTCCCTTACCCGAAGGCCCAAAGTTACATGAATAATACTTATAACACTTAATTAATTTAAAGGGGACGTAAGAAGAAAGAGATACTCCAAAATACATGATACCAGAGCAGTGAAGCAATAACCCACGTCGGGAACCCAGGCAAAAGAGGCTCGGCGATGATAAGGGAATTCGAACCAAGTCCACAGGGGTAAATGCGATGACGGTCTTCGGAGAGGAGAAACCCACAGACGGCGATAAAAGGCGAAAAGCGTCGAGACCACGGGGAACGATGATTCGAATGCCCAACGATCCGAGAGGGAATTAGAGATGACAGAATTCCCCAAAGAGGAGATGGCGAGGTGACTGGGAGAGAACTTTCACGTGCCCAGTGTGAACGGCTTCCCAAGGGGAACACTTGCAAACGTAACTGGAAGAGCACAAATCGATGCAGCCGACGGAGGGGCATCGACAACGCTGGCAGGAATTAATGGCATTTTTTTTTTTAGGAGCTATCTGGCGACTGCCCACTTAGGCATAAGTCGCCGTAAACAAACAGCCTAGTTCTAGGCTACTTTAAAAAATTTGAACAGGAAACAACAATAAAAAGAAATAACAATAACAATAAAACAATAACAAAGACAACTAAATCTAGTTAAATGAAAGGGAGAAGGCCGGCCTCCCCCAAATAGTCAACAAGTCCACCAGTCAATGTGCACGCACTCGTCCCGAGTATCAGGGACAGGCGGTAGCGACCCCGCCCATCCAGGTACCGGGACAGGTGTCGTGCGCGAAGATCATCCAGACTGGGACATTCGACAAGAATGTGCCGAACAGTCTGGGGGACGACGCAGTCGTCAAAATAAGGCGCAGGCGATGCGTCACACAAGTGTGTCCGATTCGGAGACGACAGAAAGCAAACTGAAGCCGCCGCGGCATTGGGGGACAGGTCCATGGGAACAGTCGCGGCGCAATGGCACGCAACTTTAAGTTCCCTTCGACCGTCTCCCATCTTCTTTGCCAAGCAGTCCGAAGAGCTGCCCGTATTCCTGCCATGTAGTTGGTGTGAGGAAGAGCGAGGAATTAATGGCAGAAAATCCTCGCTGCACGAAGGAATCTAGTACGGGTCTCCAAAAAATTAACAACGTCAAGGTAAGTGATGGACAATGACTCAGCGGAACAATAAGGCAGAATCCTCGCAACAGAATAAATTAAAAGGCCTCACGGCTCCATTTATATCCTTCAGTCCGAAGGGGGGAAAGGGAAGTGGGGCAAAATGGGGAGGGGGGAGGAATGAGTCGCTTTCCCTACGCAAATTAGACTGATAAGTTACAGAAGTTTAGGCCAAAAATGGTAGCCTCGAAGCGGGTCGATCTGCGATAAACACCGTAAGCTATGATGAGAAAGGAAAAGCATGGGAATCCGAGGGCCTACCCTTTATAATCGCACATCTAAATGTTATACATACTATAAAGCGGATGGAGCAGAAGAGGTCGAAGAAGTCGATGATCAAGAAATGGAATGCCGTGTATTATGACATTGAAACCTAGAAAAAAGTGGGATAATTCATACTTTTACTTCTGTAATAATAATATAATAATAAGTATTTATAATGCACCCTTCAGGGCTGTTAGCCCTCACAGAGCGCAGTTTAGGCAGATAACCTGTGAACTCTGTTTTGATAATGAGGATGAAACATATGACAAATGTAAGAACCGTGGTCCACGAACAAGATTTTTTGAAAGAGATGGTGAAAACGCCCCTTGCAAACCCTTTATAGAAGAGTTAATACGAATAAGAAGGTCGAGAGAAAATGTGAAAACATATGTGATGGCACATAATAATGCCAAATTCGATGGCCAATTCATCTATAACGAGCTGCTTCAATATTTTAATCCTAGTCTCTTTACTTCGTATCTAATGAAGCGGGGACCAAAAATCTTTAAGATAGATCTCGTTCAGGACATGATTTTTAAGGATGCCCTCATCGTTGAAAAAACTGCCAAAAACAATGGGAATCCCCGGAATGGAAAAAGGTTACTTTCCTTACGATTTTCTTTCAAAGGAAACCTTGAACTATACATATTGGTCCCGTTCCTGAAAAAAGGTATTTTAACTATGAGAAAATGAACATTGAGGAAAAAGTATACTTTGACAGTAATTTTGACCCAAATTTCCAGGAAGAATACAATATTCGTACAGAGTGAATTAAGTATTGCATTCAAGAGGTTTATATCCTTCACCTGGGTTTTGAGAAGTTTAGGTGTTCCTTCATCAGAAGATTTAACATTGATCCTATGCAGGCTTGCATGATCATAGCCTCATTGTGTTGCAAGTTCTATAAAGATGTCTTCTTAGCAGAAAATTCGATTGCAATTATCGACAGGAAAAATCAAAAGCTTTTTCTTGTAAGGCTGTACGTTGGCTTATGTTTGAAGAATATGTTAAAAGAATCCCGATTTTCCATGTAAGAAACGGTGGTGAGCGAAGCCCCTCTGTTGGTGGGAGAGTATTTTTCCCTGACAGGTTTTCACCATCAGGAGGAGGAACTTTGTTTCTCTTTCATGGATGCTATTGACTAGTCTCAAACAAAATGTTTCCATTGGTGGACGTGAGTCGTTGGACCGCTACTACCACACAATAGAGAGTGATCGAATTCTCGATAGCAAATACAGGGTTATCATTCTCTGGGAGTGTGAATTTGAAACCATGATGCAAACCATTCCAGGACGACGTGAGACAGTTAATAGAATCTCCGCCAATGTAGTGAATGGTGTATTGAATGTGGGGAGTGCACTTTTGGGCGCAGATGTAACCCATTTATATTATATTACCCACCAACCGAAGATGTGAAAATCCATTACGTCGATTTTTGCTTTTTATATCCGTACTGTATGAAAAACAATCCATATCCCGTAGGATCACCTCGACGTTGCGTATCTGTGCGAGAAATTCCGTCTATTCAAGAATTCACCGAGGGTGTGAATGAGACATATTTCGGTATCGTGAAAGTTGATGTTCTCCTTCCTAATGATCTGTATATTCCAGTTCTCCCTCAATCCATAGATGGTAAACTTACTTTCGCACTCTGCACCACATCCGCTCAGCAAAAATCACGCGAGTGCGATCACTCTGAAAAGCAACGTATGATTTGCGGAGGGTACACAACCAGAAATCTCTGACGATGAGGTAGAACACACCAAGAATACAGACTTACGATGTAAATCCAAACGGTTAATCAAACAGAGTAAAAGGTCCTTGGAATCACACGAGGCGAATCAAAGTAAAACCAACCGGAAAAAGTTCTATAGTTACACAAGACAAAAGAGAGAAACAACTTAAACACATCCTTACATCATTTTTTACTACAGGAGATCTTAGCGATATCCCAACAACGGCAGCTGTCAAAATAGGTAACACCGAGGCGTTAAGTAATATCAGCGTTACAGAAAGAGACGTATTGAGATGAATTGAAAAACTTGAGATAAGTCACCCGGCCCAGATACGATCTGCCCTCGGGTATTAAAGGAAGCTAAAAGTGAACTAGCCAAACCGCTGTCGTTATTGTTTAATTATTCGTTATAGACCGGAACAATACTTGATGAGTGGAAGCTCGCTAACGCAACACAAAAATTTAAAAAATGCAGTAAATCTCTACCTAGTAATTATCGCCCAATTAGTTTAACCTCAGTGCTTTGAAAAATATTAGAAACACTTATACGCGATGAACTAGTTAACCACTTGGAAGAAAAGAAGCTACTTAGAGACACTCAACACGACTTTCGTAATAAACGCTCTTGCCTAACGAATCAATTAAACTTCTTTAATGACATTTTTAAAGAATATGACGAGAGTAAAGCAGTTGACATAATTTACCTCGACTTTCAAAAGGTCTTCGATAAAGTTCCCCACAAACTTTAACTAAATTAAAAGCGCACAGAGTTCAAGGCGCCCTAGTGGGGTGGATATAAGACTGGCTGAGTAATCGTAGGCAAAGAGTATTTATAAATGGAAAAATCATCTAGTTGGACAGACGTCACTAGCGGGGTACCTCAGGGATCTGTTCTGGTAACAGTTTTATTTCTAGTATACATTAACGACTTAGAGGAAGGCCTTTCAGGCATAATATCGAAGTTTGCCGACGACAAAAAAATTGCGAATTCAGTACTCCCTAACGCACAGATTAACTAAATGCAAAACAATTTCTACAAATTGTCGAACTGGGAGAAAACGTGGCAAATGCCTTTTAACGCGGATAAATGTAAAATGCTCCATATCGGATACCGTAACGGCAAAGCAAATTACTCACTAAATGGTACTCAACTCTTAAGCGTAGACAGAGAGATAGACCTGGAAGTGACAATATCGAGAGACCTAAATCCCAGTCAGCCATGTACAGAAGTCCTTAGGAAAGCAAATAAAATAATTGGATTCATTGGTAGAGCGTTCGAGTAAAAGTCCAAAAATACAATCCTTACTCACTATAATTCCTTGGTCCGTCCCATTTTGGAATACTGCGTTCAAAACCGGTGCCCCTACTACTAAAATGATACCAAGTTTAAAGAACAAAACATACAAAGAGCGACTTGGAGAACTAAATCTATTTCCGTTAACCAGCGTAGATTTAGAGGGGGCCTAATTCATGTCTTCAAAATTATCAAAGGCATAGACAATCTGGATTGCAACAAATATTTCACTATCGACCAGTCAAATTACACGAGAGGAAACGGTTGCAAAATCATAGGTAAACATTTTAACTCGCACGAATCGAAGAATTTCTATTTTAACCGAATCGTCAACTTATGGAATGGGCTTTCTCGTATCTACGGTGTTTCCTCCATCAGATAAGCGATTATCACTGATGAAAGTGGCGAAGTTGAGTAGACTTAGCGCTTAGCTACGCGTCTGCATGCAACTTCGTGTAGATACTTTCAAACGTCGTATAGATAAATACTTTGAATCTAATCCCCGACTAACAGCGTTTTCTAGCGAATAACTAACTCCCTAGCCTCCAGGGAACAGGTTCACGAAATTTCTCCTACATTCCATCTTCCCTAAATCAATTTTACTTCGGTCTTTTTCCTGTGTTTCCTGTACGACTAATGCAAGGTGTACTATCTGTCTTCCCCATAATCTTTATCCAAGGTCACCTAGTATGGACCACAAGGTCTGTTGTGACCTGTTTATCTATGTAACTCTTCTTCTCATTCATCTATCGTTGCATTACAACCCGCTTCATTTTCCTGCCGATGTGAAAGCTGCGACAGACACGAGGGTGAGTATATGCACGAGGAAGAGTATATAAATATATCTGAGCACATGATTGTGCATTGTATGGTTAAAGAAGTGGGTGTACGGGTGAGAAGTTGAGAGAAAGAGACACTAGGGATAGAGAATAATAAGTGAAAGGCTGGCGGATTAGCGATAGGGATGTGTATGTGAAAATGCTTGAAATAAAAAGTGAGGGGAAATAAAATGGATAGAGCAACTAAGGCAAGTAAAAATAATATAAAGGAATACAAAGGGAAATAATAAATGAAAGGCTGGGGGATTAACGATAGGGATGTGTATGTGAAAATGCTTGAAATAAAAAGTGAGGTGAAATAGAATGGATAGAACAGCTGTAAGGCAAGTACAAATAATATAAAGGAATACAAAGGAAAAAAAGCATGCAACAACAGACCATTCGATCCTTACACGAAGTTGAAATGCAGACGCGTAGCTAAGCTAAGTCTACTCAAATTCGCCACCTTCATCAGCGATGATCGCTTATGTGATGTAGGGCGAAAAAGGAAAATATTACTCCCTTATAAACGTAGTCCAGTCTTGGTTTGGGGGTAAAGTGTTTGTCAGTTTGAGTTTAAATGAACCAAGTGTAGTGCAGTTAATGAGGTTACAACCATTTCCCCCCCCTCCTCCTCCGTCATCTCTTCCAGAAACTTTGATGCGAGAGGTTCGTTAAAAAAAAAAACGGGTGAAGTTAGGGAAAAAGAAAATACTTGGAAGATGAACAGCCCGAGTGGACGACCTGGGAACTCTAGCTCATGATACGGCATGACCTAATTTTCCGCCCCCACCAACCACGTAGTTCTGGAGTCAGTATAGTGGGTGTAGTACTAAGGGTATGGGTGGGTGCGCTCGGCCCCAGGACTGGTGGAATGCCCGCAAAAAACGTGGTGGAAAGGGGGTGTTTACAGCCCCTTTCGTTGGACAAATGAGTATATGAGGGAGAGGGGGAAGGGGGTGCGAGGAGTGAACGGGAGGAAGTAGTGGTGGTGGTTCGCCAACCTGCCTTTATCCAGGCGGATCCCTGACCGGATAATGAAATAGACATAAAGGTCAGTAAGACAATCGCTGCTGAGCCCGAGGGCACCAGGGGCTGTTGATGCCAAACAACGTTCATTTAGGTGAAACCTTCGTCACCTCGGGGAAGAGGGACATGTTCCGCGTCAGAGGTATGTGGATATAGATACCCATCGGCGCGATTCCTTGGAACAGAGTATGTTGTGTTGTGAAGACGGGAGAGGAAAGAAAGCAGTGTTGTAATCGGCTCTGTGTGTGATGAGAAGTGTAAGATCTACCCACCCGAATACAGGGCTGAGCACATAACCTCCAACTACTTGTGCTGACGTTTTGTGTCCGCTCTCGCCGGGGTCGATCCCGGTACCGAGACGGTAGCGGACCAACGCCGTATTCACTCGGCTAGCAAGAGCTCTTTTGTGGGAGGAGTGATAAGTCCCGGTTAACAGACCCCATCACGCCAAAAGGAGCTAAGGGGGTTGAAGAACCGATTCCCCTTAAAAGAATTTTCTTAAAATCTTAAAGAAAAGTAAAGGGGGCATTTTGTCAAAAGGTTTGTTAAGGGGGAGCTATGTATTAGTGAAGCTAGAGGTAACTGTGTGGAAGATATATGGCCGAAGAGCCCCCCCAAGGAAAACTGAGAATGACTTAATAATCGAGATGACAGCTGCAGCATGGTTTCTATGATGGAGGAAGACGAGAGTAAACAAGGAACTTGGAGCTGGACTTACCAGAGGGGCTGTTGCGTATAGAACACCGTCAGACCTCGTCAAATGTAAAAACTAAGCCCCCCCCCCCATACCATACCCAAGTGGGGGATACATCATCCTAAGATTGCCTTCGTCGAGTATGTAAACATAACACCCCCCTCTCCCAACCTAAAAAAAATTATAATTATTTAAGGGAAACAGGCCACCCCCCACCCCCCAATTAAAATCTCCGAGGACAAAGAAGGTGGAAAAAGTGACAAACTTCAACATCCTCCAGCAGATGGAGTAAGAAATGGACTTTTTTAAATAGGTTCAAAGAAGCCTCTTGCCTTCTTCTAAATGAGGCCCGGTTTGCCTTTGCCCGGTGCCTAAAGCCATTTTGTTTTAATTTCCAAAATATTTAAAAGAGGCCTTTCATTTCGTTCCGAGTATGGCCTATTGTTCACTGTTACCTAGAAGGTCTTTAATACACTTCCTCGAATATGCCAAGAGGTCTAGATGAGTCCCAGATAATTAGATTCCATTCAAAGGGTTCTTTGACATCATTTAAGAGGTCTTTCGTATATTTTGGGCAAATAGGCTTCGGCCTTAATATGAAGATTACATTTTTTAAAGCAAAAACCAGCGGGAAGGGACCGCCAAAATGAGTTTAAATAGGCTTGTAAACAGCTGATATTTGGCGGATTTCGTCTCCTATCGTCCCCGACAGTGGGTCTTCGGTTGGTTTTCGCCTTCAATTGTAAACAAAAATAATGAACGCTAGGAGCAGGGAGGGACGATAAACGCCCGACACCCTCCCATTACCTCAACAAAAGTCGGCTCAAGAAGCCTCTGGCCTTGTTCTTCTAAATGAGATCCGGTTTGCCTTTGGTCGGTGGCTAAGGCCATTACAAAGTGGTCCTCGAACACTGGCAACAGGTTCAAGTTGGGTTTGAGAGAGAGAATTCCCCCTTTAGAGCAAGGGCTCAAACCCTTGTTGAGGGTTGCCAGAGAAGATTCAAGAAACATCGAGAGAGAAGCACAAATTAATAGCGGGAATGGTAAAGTTGAATAAAAAGTAGTAAACGAGTCAGAAGGATTAATAAACGTGTCCAAAGGAGAGTAAATGTGCCAAAGGGAGTAAACGTGTCAAAGGGGGAGTAAACGTGTCAAAAGGAGAGTAAACGTGTCATAGGGAGAGTAAACGTGTCATAGGGAGAGTAAACAGGCCAAAGGGAGTAAACATGTCCAAAGGAGAGTAAACGTGTCAAAGGGAGAGTAAACGTGTCAAAGGGAGAGTAAATGTGTCAAAGGGAGTAAATGTGCCAAAAGGGGAGTAAACGTGTCAAAGAAGGAGAGTGAACGTGTCAAAGTGAGAGTAAATGTGTCAAAGGGAGATCAAACGTGTCACAGGGAGTAAACGTGCCAAAGGGGGAGTAAACGTGTCAAAGGGAGAGTGAACGTGTCAAAGGGAGATTGAACGTTTCAAAGGGAGATAAAACGTGTCAAAGGGAGAGTAAATGTGTCAAAGGGAGATTAAACAGGTTAAAGGGAGTAAACGTGTCAAAGGAAGAGTAAACGTGTCAAAGGGAGTAAACGGGTCAAAGCGGAGAGTAAACGGGTCAAAGGGACAGTAAACGTGTCCAAAGGAGAGTAAACGTGTCCAAAGGAGAGTAAATATGCCAAAGGGAGAGTAAATATGCCAAAGGGAGAGTGAACGTGTCAAAGGGAGTAAACGTGTCCAAAGGAGAGTAAATATGCCAAAGGGAGAGTAAATATGCCAAAGGGAGAGTGAACGTGTCAAAGGGAGTAAACGTGTCCAAAGGAGAGTAAATGTGCCAAGGGGAGAGTGAACGTGTAAGGGAGTAAACGTGCCAAAGGGGGACTAAACGTGTCAAAGGGGGAGTAAACGTGTCAAAAGGGAGAGTGAACGTGCCAAAGGGGGAGTAAACGTGTCAAAGGGAGAGTAAATGTGTCAAAGGGAGTAAATGTGCCAAAAGGGGAGTAAACGTGTCAAAGAAGGAGAGTGAACGTGTCAAAGGGAGAGTAAATGTGTCAAATTGAGATTAAATGTGTCAAAGGGAGAATAAACGGGTCAAAGGGAGGGTAAACAGGCCAAAGGGAGTAAACATGTCCAAAGGAGAGTAAACGTGTCAAAGGGAGAGTAAACGTGTCAAAGGGAGAGTAAATGTGTCAAAGGGAGTAAATGTGCCAAAAGGGGAGTAAACGTGTCAAAGAAGGAGAGTGAACGTGTCAAAGGGAGAGTGAACGTGTCAAAGGGAGAGTAAATGTGTCAAAGGGAGATCAAACGTGTCACAGGGAGTAAACGTGCCAAAGGGGGAGTAAACGTGTCAAAGGGAGAGTGAACGTGTCAAAGGGAGAGTGAACGTGTCAAAGGGAGAGTGAACGTGTCAAAGGGAGAGTAAATATGTCAAAGGGAGATTAAATGTGTCAAAGAAGGATTAAATGTGTCAAAGGGAGATTAAACGGGTTAAAGGGAGTAAACGTGTCAAAGGAAGAGTAAACGTGTCAAAGGGAGTAAACGTGTCAAAGGAAGAGTAAACGTGTCAAAGGGAGTAAACGTGTCAAAGGAAGAGTAAACGTGTCAAAGGGAGAGTAAACGGGTCAAAGGGACAGTAAACGTGTCCAAAGGAGAGTAAACGTGTCCAAAGGAGAGTGAACGTGTCCAAAGGAGAGTAAACGTGTCCAAAGGAGAGTAAATATGCCAAGGGGAGAGTGAACGTGTAAGGGACTAAACGTGTCAAAGGGGGAGTAAACGTGTCAAAGGGGGAGTAAACGTGTCAAAAGGGAGATTAAACGTGCCAAAGGGGGAGTAAACGTGTCAAGGGAGAGTAAACGGGTCAAAGCGGAGAGTAAACGGGTCAAAGGGACAGTAAACGTGTCCAAAGGAGAGTAAACGTGTCCAAAGGAGAGTAAACGTGTCCAAAGGAGAGTAAACGTGTCCAAAGGAGAGTAAACGTGTCAAATTGAGATTAAATGTGTCAAAGGGAGAATAAACGGGTCAAAGGGAGGGTAAACAGGCCAAAGGGAGTAAACATGTCCAAAGGAGAGTAAACGTGTCAAAGGGAGAGTAAACGTGTCAAAGGGAGAGTAAATGTGTCAAAGGGAGTAAATGTGCCAAAAGGGGAGTAAACGTGTCAAAGAAGGAGAGTGAACGTGTCAAAGGGAGAGTAAATGTGTCAAAGTGAGAGTAAATGTGTCAAAGGGAGATCAAACGTGTCACAGGGAGTAAACGTGCCAAAGGGGGAGTAAACGTGTCAAAGGGAGAGTGAACGTGTCAAAGGGAGATTGAACGTGTCAAAGGGAGAGTAAATATGTCAAAGGGAGATTAAATGTGTCAAGGGAGATTAAACGGGTTAAAGGGAGTAAACGTGTCAAAGGAAGAGTAAACGTGTCAAAGGGAGTAAACGGGTCAAAGCGGAGAGTAAACGGGTCAAAGGGACAGTAAACGTGTCCAAAGGAGAGTAAACGTGTCCAAAGGAGAGTGAACGTGTCCAAAGGAGAGTAAACGTGTCCAAAGGAGAGTAAATATGCCAAAGGGAGAGTAAATATGCCAAAGGGAGAGTGAACGTGTCAAAGGGAGTAAACGTGTCCAAAGGAGAGTAAATGTGCCAAGGGGAGAGTGAACGTGTAAGGGAGTAAACGTGCCAAAGGGGGACTAAACGTGTCAAAGGGGGAGTAAACGTGTCAAAAGGGAGAGTGAACGTGTCAAAGGGAGATTAAACGTGCCAAAGGGGGAGTAAACGTGTCAAAGGGAGAGTAAACGGGTCAAAGCGGAGAGTAAACGTGTCCAAAGGAGAGTAAACGTGTCCAAAGGAGAGTAAACGTGTCCAAACGAGAGTAAACGTGCCAAATTGAGATTAAATGTGTCAAAGGGAGAATAAACGGGTCAAAGGGAGGGTAAACAGGCCAAAGGGAGTAAACATGTCCAAAGGAGAGTAAACGTGTCAAAGGGAGAGTAAATGTGTCAAAGGGAGTAAATGTGCCAAAAGGGGAGTAAACGTGTCAAAGGGAGAGTAAATGTGTCAAAGGGAGTAAACGTGCCAAAGAGGGAGTAAACGTGTCAAAGGGAGAGTAAACGTGTCAAAGGGAGATTAAATGTGTCAAAGGGAGAGAAAACGTGTCACAGGGAGAGAAAACGTGTCACAGGGAGTAAACGTGCCAAAGGGGGAGTAAACGTGCCAAAGGGAGAGTGAACGTGTCAAAGGGAGATAAAACGTGTCAAAAGGAGAGTAAATGCGTCAAAGGGAGAGTAAATGTGTCAAAGGGGGAGTAAACGTGCCAAAGGGGAGTAAACGTGTCAAAGGGGAGTAAACGTGTCAAAGGGAGAGTGAACGTGTCAAAGGGAGAGTAAATGTGTCAAAGGGAGAGTAAATGTGTCAAAGGAAGAGTAAATGTGTCACAGGGAGAGTAAATGTGTCCAAAGGAGAGTGAACGGGTCAAAGGGAGAGTGAACGTGTCAAAGGGAGAGTGAACGTGTCAAAGGGAGAGTGAACGTGTCAAAGGGAGTAAACGTGCCAAAAGGGGAGTAAACGTGTCAAAGGGAGAGTAAACGTGTCAAAGGGAGAGTAAACGGGTCAAAGGGAGAGTAAACAGGTTAAAGGGAGAGTAAACAGGTTAAAGGGAGAGTAAACGGGTCAAAGAGAGTAAACGTGTCCAAAGGAGAGTAAACGTGTCAAAGGGAGAGTAAATGTGTCAAGGGGAGAGTAAATGTGTCAAGGGGAGAGTAAATGTGTCAAAGGGAGTAAACGTGCCAAAGGGGGAGTAAACGTGTCAAAGGGAGAGTAAATGTGTCAAAGGGAGAGTAAATGTCACAGGGAGTAAACGTGCCAAAGGGAGGGTGAACGTGCCAAAGGGAGAGTGAACGTGCCAAAGGGAGAGTAAACGTATCAAAGGGAGAGTAAACGTGTCAAAGGGAGAGTGAACGTGTCAAAAGGAGAGTGAACGTGCCAAAGAGAGAGTGAACGTGACAAAAGAAGAGAAAACGTGTCAAAGGGAGAGTAAACGGGTCAAAGGGACAGTAAACGTGTCCAAAGGAGAGTAAATGTGCCAAAGGGAGAGTAAACGGGTCAAAGGGAGATTAAACGTGTCAAAGGGAGATTAAACGTGTCAAAGGGAGTAAACGTGCCAAAGGGGGAGTAAACGTGTCAAAGAGAGTAAACGTGTCAAAGGGAGAGTAAACGTGTCAAAAGGAGAGTAAACGTGTCAAAAGGAGAGTAAACGTGTCAAAGGGAGAGTAAACATGTCTAAGGGAGAGTAAATGTGTCAAAGGGAGACTAAACGGGTAAAATGGAGTAAACGTATCAAAGGGAGAGTAAACGCGTCAAAGGGAGAGTAAACGTGTCAAAGGGAGTAAACGTGTCAAAGGGAGAGTGAACGTGTCAAAAGGGAGAGTGAACGTGTCAAAAGGGAGAGTGAACGTGTCAAAGGGAGAGTGAACGTGTTAAAGGGAGAGGATTGGCGAGGCCCTTTGGGAAGCAGCAGTCCAATTCGGTTCTCTTGGCCCAAATTCTGTTCGAGTTTTCCCACCGAAAAAATTGACACAAATGCAAAAATTACTTAGTAAATTTCGCCCATAAATTGTTTCTTCCTCGAGGTAATCGCAATTTCTTCCTTGAGGTAATCGCAATTTCTTCCTCGGGATAATCGCAATTTCTTCATCGAGGTAATCGCAACTTCTTCCTAGAGGTAATCGCAATTTCCTCCTCGGGGTAATCGCAATTTCCTCCTCGAGGTGATCGCAATTAGTTAGGATCAACATTATTCTAAGTTTATTTAGAAATTCTTTTTGATTTTTCCATTTCCTGAAGGTGGTCGACACTTAGGAATTACAAAAGCGAGTTCAGCGTCATATTTAGGACTATTTTTCCCCGTGTTAAAAAGACCTATTGCTTTCTACGAATGACTATTTGGCTTGTTTCAATCAATAGTGGGGACGATTCTTTTTGAATTGCGCCTCTATCGTCATCATCATCATCATCACCATCAACATCATCATTATATAAAACTAACACGAGTACCAACCATGACACAGCCAGGGAGTTGGCGATTTTTTTTAACGATCTCTTAGGGCGATAGCCATCAGGGGCAGAGCAACCGTAATTATTAATAAGTCACACACTACAAAAGATTTAAAAAAAGAAGAACAAACCAAAAGAGAAAATAGAGCAGAAACCACCGAAAAAGACATAATAATGTTTCGGAGATAACGTCCGCGAAGATCCCTCAGATGGGGACATTCGGCAAGAATTGTGCCTGGAGGGGAGATACAACCGAGACATCGGAAAAGTCGCGGAGAGGGAAAATGAGGTCACTGCGAGGGCAACCAGAAACGGTGTCAAGGCGAAGGGGTAAAAGTAACGTCCCTGGCGATTGCTCGAGAATTGGAATAAAAATAGTACCAGTGGGCCCAGGGTTAGGTCCTTAAGGATCCAGGTGGACTAGGACGGATACCCGCAAACGTCACCAACCAAAATATACTAGGACAAGGGGGGGGGGGCGAGCAGGCACTTATAAATGTTAACATGCCGTTGTAGTAACAACCAACGAGGCATCTCCAAAGCAACACCCAACACATCCATCTTGACCAACAGAGGAAAACAACGTCACAATCCATCGATGCTGGGAGGAGGGGTGGGGGCGCCATATGTAACGAAGAGTCAGATTCCCTCGACCATACATACATGCGGAACCCTCAACCACACAATCAATGGTTTCGAATAAAGCGAACAAGTGTTATGTCCAAAAGGCCAATTCCAATTATCACACACACACACATTCTCTCGCGGACATATTCCTTTGCACACACTTTCCTTCGCCCATTCACGCGAACACACCCTACTTTCTCTCTCTCACACGCGCACACACACACATTTCTCATACTCGCACAAACTTTCTCTTACACACACACACACTTATGCACGCACATTTTCCGTCGCACGCATTCGCACTCTCTTACACACACTCACACATATTTTCCCTCGTACGCTCACAAACTCTCTCTTACACACACATTTTACCTCGTACCCTCAAACACATTCTTTCCCACACTCACAAACTTGTACACAATTACACACTTTCTTTCTCTCTTTCTCTCTCTCTTTCACGCACAATAGCGATGAACCGAATTTCAACACCAGCCAGTGTGTATGGGAGAGTGGGGGGGAAACGGAGACGAGAGAAAAGGGGGAACTGCCCCTTAAGGATGAGAAAACGAAAAAGGTCCCATAGTTAAGGGAAAGAAGCCCCAGAAATGGAGGGACATTTGGTACGAAATAATACCCCTAGTGGGGGAGGTTCCATTTAGAGGGAGCGGAGGGGGGGCTACTCCCCTGTGCCTCTTAGAAAGTCGAGAAATCGGGGTCCGAGACGGGTATTCGCTGACCAGCCCCCCCCCCTTACCCACGGGATTAAGTGGGATTCGTAAACTACCAACTTGGGTTTCAAAAATACGAACACTTCAGGAGTCGCCTCTGGTACTTGTGTGGTTGGCCACAAAGTCCTGATTTCCTTAGGAAGCAAGAAAATGCGAGACCACACACTGTCAGGTTCACTATGGAGAAGTTCAAACAGATGGACGATGTTCAGATTCTTCCACATCCACCATTCAGCTCCGATGCTGTTCCGAACGAATATATATATATATATATATATATATATATATATATATATATATATATATATATATATATATATATATATATATATATATATATATATATATATATATATATATATATATGAGGAATTAAACTACATTCTCCGAAACTGTTCTGAATTAAATTGTCTTCGGATAATGTGGTTTAATTCCTCATATTTTCTTGCGATTTGCATTAATTTTCATATATATATATATATATGAATGCACTGTCCCGCAGGAATAATGAAAAGGTGCTTCCAAGTACTTTCGAACTATATTCAGTTCATTTTCAAGGATAACTACGAGAGAAAATAATATAATAAGGGTATATATAAGCTAGTAAAAAGTAAAGGACCGCCTCGAAGACAAGAAATCACCAATGAAGAAGTAGGAGAAGGACGGGTAAATTCGCATTGAGATTTAGCTATAACAAAGGTAGCGAGGTCAAACCGAGAGGAAGAAAGAGTCAAGAACAGCGCCAAAAGGGTTAAAACGATTAAAGGATAAAGCGATAGTCTAAAGAGAGAGATTAGGAGAGACACGAGAAGTAAGCAGATAGGTAGGGGAGAGGGACAAGGAGAGAGGAAGAGAAATAAAATAATGTTAATACAAAATCAATGCAATAATTAAATTGACAAATGGGCTGCCCATAAAATTAAAATTGCCAAAAAATAATTAGGAACATAAGTCAAAACTAATTTCTTTATGAATGAGGTTTTTTTTTATATAACAGCATCAATTTTAAAAAGGCCAGGGGAAATGTTAAAGTTATTAAATTGGCTTATACATAAACATTCAACAAGGTTTCTTTTAATTCAGTCATTTCCTGAGGGACAGGGCATTCATTGCAAACCCTACGTGCTACTGTGTAAGTTATTCATTTCATAAGAAGAGATTGGGATATCTCTTACATAGTCTTGAAAATATTAGTACTTTTCATTTAAATATCCATTTTTTTATTTGCATCTTTTATATAAATAATTACACATTTGTAATCAGGGAAAGATCATTAAATATCCTATAGTATAATTTATCCTCATAACGTATTAAAGAACAAAGGTCCGTATACATATGAGAGAGAAAATGTGAAAATATTTGAAAGTAAAAATCCAAAAGAACGCCGTTCTCAGTGCTCCGCCTCGCCCTCACCGGGCCGAAGATGGGCAGGAAACGTCTAAGCAATTTAATTTCCGTAGGACCAGATGGGAAGGGGGGTGGGGAGAAGAAACGAGACAGAAAATAGTTTATTTAAATTGTATTAAAACTCGGGATAAAACTAATCCCCCCGAGCTTACCTACCTCATTTGTTTTTTAATTCAGCCTCTTTTTGTTGGCAGCTAACAAAGAGAGCCTCCGAAGCCACAAGCAAGAGTATTTCTATGCTTTAACTGGCTACAAAATGTCGTGCACGTCCGAGGGGGGGGGGGGCGTCTTCTTTGTCCCCATCTCGCGGCTCCCTTCAGGGGCACAAGTCACTTTGCAACGTAATGCTGGGCTAGATTAAAAACAATGCATAAACAAAAAGCCAAATAATCCCAAAACAAACAAATGCTCGTTCAACTGAACAGCTCCTTTTTCCTTTGCTTCCGCCGCCTTTATCTCGCTTGTGAGAACGTAACGGGTAACGTTTATATATATATATATATATATATATATATATATATATATATATATATATATATATATATATATATATATATATATAATGTATATCTCTCATGAACGCGAGAGAATGATGAAATAAATCCAATATACCGCAAGAGAAAATGGAATAATCTTTTATTCGGAAAAAGTTTAATTCGAAAAAATACGTACTCGGGTGGGATTCGAACTAAGCACACTGAGGCAGCGAGCAACAGCTTTGATCTTAATTATAGCGAGCCTTTAACCACTCGGCCACGCGGAGGAACAAAAATCTACCGAATAGACAAACTTTTAAGGCAGCTTCGCAAGGTCGATCGGGACTGTGAACGAGAGAGAAATTAATTGGGAATTCAAAGGACGAAAACGATCCCGTGTCCGGGGACGGCAAGAAGGCGTGACTGCCAAAATAGCCATTTGACACATTTTAGGGCTATTAAATTGGCTTATTTGATACAGCCACTTCCCTGGCATGGCTGAGGGAATGGGGGTGGGGGGGTGGATATTCCGCGGTGTCGAGTAGGCAACCCATTGCCATAGCAACGCCAAATAAAAGGATTGACAAATGATCATTCGAAACGTCATGCCCCTGTCATTCCCGATTATTTTACTTTTTAAAACTTTTTAACTTTTATTTTACCTTTTAAAAACTGTTTACTTTTATTTTACCTTTTTAAACTTTTTACTTTTATTTTACCTTTTTATTATCAACAAAGGTGAAAACGAATATTCTACCCTTAATTCACTAGTGGCATTACGCTGATAACTCAGCAAATGGACTACCTCAGGGTGTGGGGGAAAGGGTCTAAAAGCCCTCCTTAATTTGCTCTGCCCGTATATACTCGGGTAAACAATTTCTAATAACTGTAAAGTGGTGGAGATGGATGTGAAAAATTGTGGAAGATATAATGACATTCAGATCCTCCTGCATGTGTTGGGGGCGGGAGGGAAATCTGCGGGTGTTGGGGCGGGAAAGGCATACAAGCCCCCAGGTGAAACCTGAAGAGGAGCGCATTCTAACCGGGGCAGAGGCTTCGGCATAATAGGATAAGTGAGAACCGAGTGTTGGGGAAGGAAAGGAATACTTAAGGGAGGAAAGAAAGAACGGACACACACACGCGTCTTTTCGATTTTCTCGCGGGTTATGGGTACCCCCTCCCCCCTCTTGAAATCCAACCATCTAATTTGCCAGCTGGAGGCAAATTCGGGACCATCTCTCGCCCCGTAGAAGAGTCAAGGAAAGGTGGGGGAGAAGGGGCACAATGAATAAGCAAAGGAAAATGAGGAGGAAATAGCTAAACCAAAGAGAAAGAAACAAAGACAATCAAAACAAAAGCAGGAAAACGAAGGAAAGTAAAAGAGATAGGAATTTCCCTGCACCGCCTCCTCTCAAATAACCCCAGACATTTTACGACGTGGATCACCCTGTTGCATTTGAAGCACGACGGTCAACAGTTAAGAGTTTTCCATATGGTACGTGCCTTGCGGGACACCCTGTAAAAAGCCCCCCCCCCCCAAAAAAAAAAAATGAAAAAGGACTGAACAGGTAAGATTAATGGTACGTACCTAGTGGGACACCCTTTAGAAATCCCCCCCCCATTTTAAACGTACCTTGTGGGACACCCTGTAGAAATCCCCCCCCCCATTTTAAAAAGGCCTCAACAGTTAAGATGTATGATTAAAATAGAATTAGTATCGCAAAACCATGCCGCCCCCACCCCCACCCCCCGAAACTGGTAAAGGGAAACCAGCGTCGGATAAATGACGCTAAATACCGAAGAAGAGCCACGTCTTCATGGCAGATTTAGCATTGATGTTTTTCTTGTAATCAAGATCACCTCATTGGGTGAGCGCCACCAACGGCACAAGTCGCCGTTCCTAATTTCTAGCCTAATGCTAGGCAATATTAAAATATAAAATAAATCAATAAAAAAAACTCCAACAAAACTAAAACCAAAGCAAACAAAAACCAAGTTTTCTACTCCACAACCATGCAACTCATTTAAGCTCCGAAAACGTCAACATGAAAGCTACCATTGATCCCTCACCCATTAAAGCAAATCCAAATAATTCTATACAACATCAGGCAAGTCTAAGTACTGCCATAAATTCACGATATAAATCCAAACACTGTCATATAACATGGGACAAGTCCAAATACTGCCATACAAGATGAAATAAGCCGCCAGGCAACATGAGAAAAGTCCAAATACTACCATAGAGGATAAAGCAAGTCCAAAGACTGCCATACAATATGAGGCAAGTCCAAAGACTGCCATACGTCATAAAGGAACTCTTAAAGTTTGCAATAAAACATGAGGCAAGTCTAAATACGAACATGAGGCAAGTCCAAATACTGCCACACAACATAAGGCAAGTCCAAAAACTGACATACAATATGAGGCAAGTCCAAAGACTGCCATATGGCATGAAGCAACTCCAAAGTTTGCAATACAACATGAGGAAAGTCCAAATACTGCCATACAGCATGAGGCAAGTCCAAAGACTGACATACAATATGAGGCAAGTCCAAAGACTGTCATACGGCATTAATCAACTCCAAAGTTTGCAATACAACATGAGGCAGCAAGTCCAGATATGAGCATAGTGCAATTCCAAAGACGGCCATACAGCTTGCTACAAGTGTACGGATGCAATTTTATGCTATATCACTAGTTACATTCATATACAGGGTGATCCCCACAACAACAGGGCTTCAGTTCTTAATCGTTCGCAGAATTAAGAAATGAAGCCTATTGAAAGACCTTTTGGGGAGGGGTCTCGTATTTACCCCCATTTATCAGTCGCAAGGAAATGATATATTGGCGTTATAGTTAGGTGGAATGATGATTATCTACTACTACTAATTTGAGCCCCCCCCCCACGAGAAAACTAGAAAATCGTGGCAGTGGGTGTCGTTACGTCATCGCAATTGATGACGTCATTGCAAAGAGTGACTATGAGGACACTTTCCTGCGGGACGCCCTACTCCTATCGTAATGGAGCGGGAAGAGAGAGAGAGAGAGAGAGCGAGGACCCCCCCCCCCATAACGACAGCACAATGAAGGCAATCTCATACTGACAAGGCAGGAATATCGCCGAGGGGAAAAATTTGAAATTTGCTGGCCAGGAGTCGAACCCGGTTCTCCCGATTGCAGGTCGAGTGCTCTTACTGCTGAGCTATCAGCCACAGCAAGTCATAATGACCATAACCGTCACCCTATCAAACCCAATTTATCCTAAATACCTTCTCCCGCGGTGGTAGGTATATCTTACACAGGCCACCCCCAATACCGCTATCTTTCCTTTCCGGTCTTCACATCACAACCCATCCTCTTCTCAGTCCTAAGTAATCCTGCCGATGGGTGATTGAACCCACATACCCCTGACGAGGAGCAGCCCCCCACCCCCGCCGGTCCGTGCTAAAAACCTAAATACTTCCCGAATCGGCTCTTTGGTGTCATCGGGATCACCATTCAATGTCATGCTGATCTTTATATTGGCTTCATCATCCGGTTATGGGAACTTCGCCCGCGAATGAAAGACGGAGGGTGAAACAGTACTAGTACCTGAATTACTAGATAATACATGAAGGATAATAACAGAATAAAACCTCATGGAAAATCAAGTTTCATGAGATCGAAACCCCATACAGAATTGAGCTTAAAATCCCATTCAAGAATTAACCGTAAAAAACAAGCTAAACCCCTGCAAACAAGGTTAAAAAACCCCTGTAAATCCAAGCTAAAAATCCATGAAAAATCAAGCTAAAATCCCATGCAAAATTAAGCTGAAACAAGCAAAATCCAACTAAAACACCATGCAAATTCAACCATCCTTGCTAATTTGTTGACTTATTAGGTACAGAAAACCCCCACCCACCCCACCCCTTAATACTAGAGTAATCACCTTGATAAATAAAACCCGTTTAGTTCTAAACTCTGGGAGAAGGAAAGAACTCTATTCCCCTCTCATCTAATCCCAAATCTTTGGCCATAAACTAACGAATACACACAACTGAAGGTAACGATAATATCTCAGAAAATTACGACTTGGCAACTAAATTTTTGTTGCCAGAAATTTACGACTTCGTACTTGTTTTCTAAATTCTCCTCACGACCTTTTTTAATCGAAATTAATCCCCAGCCCTCGAGGCGAAAAGGGACCAGAATCCCACTTGAAAATCCTCATGATCGTATGTACACTTGCTAGAATTACTCATGATACAGTTTCCGCATATTTTCGTTCAGTGACAATTTAGTATATTATTATTTGCCGAGAGATGGATTGTTTGGGGTATATTTAGTTAGACATTGACATAATAGGACATTTACCGATAAAATAAATTAAATTTAGGGACACCTTTTAGGTTATTACGGTTTTTAATGAAGTATGGTCGAAATATTTTGAAACTGTTTTGTTTCAAACCAGGATTGCCAAATTTCCCTTACTTTTTTCCTTTGTTGGCCTTAATTAACTTTATAGATTTATTAATTTTTTAATCAACAATATCACAAAAATATTTGCATTAAAATTATATTTTATTTTGATCCCTATAATTAATTATTGGATCGGTAATGGGAATATTTTTATAAAAACAAGAGGAGCGGCTTCCTTACTCATACTTACAGGAAGTTGCGCTTAGAGTTACAAACCGGTTTTTTTTTGCTATATAATAAAAAAAAACGAAAATCCTAATATAAAAACTAGTTTTTTTTTAATAGTAAAAAAATTAATTTGTGTAAATATCAACTAAAACAAACAAACAAATAATTTTTTTTTTAAAAAGAATATTACCAGTTGATGGGTCAAACAAAAGGTTAAAACATATAAACGTAAAAAAATAAATATATAGTTGCTTTTAACCCGCCAACTTGCTCAGCATTTACCAAAGTATTAAATTTAGCGAGGAAAACAGATAAATTAGCAACCCCTTACACGCCAGGTTGCCAAATTTAGCTGTTGTTTTTTTAGTTAAACGCTCCATTATTTTATTTATATAATTTATTAATTAAAATAATTTTATAAAATTATATTATATTATAATTTTACCTATCAGATTAGATAAATTTAACTAAAAAAAATCCCTGCATCTGGTAACGGGTGTTTAATTTAAAGACCCGCCAAATTTGTTGGTGCGAGCGGCAGTTAGCACTAAGTATTGCTGATTATTGCACGTAGTCTGAGACAGTCATTTACAATTGTCATTTTGTTATTTCATTTTTAGTCGCGGGCGACTCTATATCTCACTATTTTGATCGGTCGGTCCCCGTTTTGCTTTTTTTGGGGGGAGGGGGTAATAACATTGTAACTATTCGGCCGATTGTAACGAAATTTGAAACTTTTATGTTCTTGTACACTCTTTTCGAATGATATAATTGCCAAAGTCTTCCCAAGGTTAGTCGGGGAATTATTCGGCCGATTCTAACGAAATTTGAAACCACTATGTTGTTTTGCATTATCTTGCGAATTATATAATTGCCAAGGTCCTCCCAAGGTTAGCCCGGGAATTATTGAAAGTTTTAAAGGTCGTAAGGTCATAAATCAGAATAAGTGAGATCACGCGACCTTTGGTCAGCAGACCTTTTTTATTATCAATTCAAAGTTCTAACCCCTAATTACAATGTCAAAACGATCTAAGATATGGCAATATTTTTTTTTAAGCCAAACATAAAAACTGCTGAATTGAATAAAACTAACAGGGCTTTAAAGTGAATTGTTGGAGGTTCTACTTCATTATTGAGTGATCATATTAAAACTGTTCATGCCATTAATATTTCTTAAGACTTGTCTTTTGAAGAATCTGATTCTGAGCGAGATAAACAAAAGACTCGACTAAATTTATTTTGTCCAAACTGCGTGCAAGAATGGGCGAGAAAACATTAAATGCCCTTTGCTTTTCGCGCTGCTACTTTAGAAAAAAAAAAATCTATCTTAAAAATAATACGTGTATTTCTTTCTTATGATAAGTTTTTATCAAATTTTTCAATAATAAACCCATCGCATTTTTTTTTTTTTTAATATTGTTTTGTTATGGTATGCATTAGTTTGTACCTGTATTTCTATTACTCAATAAGAGATGTGTTATATAGTTTTATTTTTTATTAATTCCAAGTGGGTTTTTTTAAAAAAAAATTTCGGTTAAAACCGGTTTTCAAAATTCCGGTTATTTAGTAACCCTAGTTGCGCTTCGCAGGCAGACGCTTGCGAAGCTTATGGATTACTCTAAACATTTTTAAAAGGTTCCCAGTACATATCATCATCATCACTAACTCAATAATTTAAGAACGGGATTTTTTGGAGTATTTGAATAATAATTTCTTCTTAGTTTGGTTATGACTTAAGTAGATTTTAAATTTTTATCAAGGTTATTTCTAAGAATTTCTTTAGAGTTTGAAAAAAATAAATATGATTATCCAATGCTTTATAATGTTTTAAAAGAAAATGAATTACAATTGTCGAAGTTCAGAAATTTTATAGAAATTTAATCATGGCTGCTTTTTTATTTTATCTATAACTATATTTTAGCAACGTGATTTTTTGAAAGGGGGAAAATAGTTTAGTTCCTTTTTAAAATTATTATAATTGGCGAAGTTCAGAAAATTTATAAATATTTAACCATGGCTGATATTTTTGAGATTTTAAATTTTAATCTTAGTAGCGAAGCGCAAGCTCCCCCTGTCATTGCCTGGTCTCCAAATAATTTATACTTTTGGTCAATTCAATTTTAAAATGAATGATTGTTTTCTTTTTGTTTTCTTTTTGTTTTAAAAAATTCCAAAACATTCGATACTCATATTTATTTCTGAACTTCACCATCTTGGTTTTTCAAACTCTAAAGCAACTCTTAGAATGAACTTTGATAAAAACTTAAAATAGTCTTAGATCACAACCAAACTAAGGAAAAAAATCTATTATTATTCAAAACCTCACCAAAATCCCTTTCTTAAAATATAGCGTTATGGAAAAAACTAACGAGAGCCTGTTTTTTTTTATAGATTTGTAGAGAAATTGCTAAAATTAGAATAAATGAAAATGACTGGAATTCATCTTGTTCGAATAACTATTAGTGGGAAATACTCAGGGTACTAGGAAGGGCAAGCAATTCCTTTGTCCTTACCTATACTCTACAACGAAAGCAAGTAGGCTCTCTTGCGGAGGGAAAGGAACTGATGGTAGTCATGAATATTTAAAAGAGGTGCTCAAACGTCCTATTCCAACCAACACAATAACACGCCCTCTTTGTTTTTTGTTGTGGGTTTTTTTTTGTACATAAAGCCATGGTAATAAATGGGAGAGGATGTTTGGATGCTGTAAACAAAGGCCAAGGGCTTAGCCCACCCATATATTAGGATCAATCGAGCCTACTTATGTACAGAGCCGAAAACATCCAAGTTTGAGGTAACGAGCAGCAAGAATTTAAAGGGATTTTTATAGTTGTTCATAGATTTGTTTTTATAGCTCTTGGTGCTTTTGTTTTTATAGTTTTTTTATCAAGTTTTATGTTTTGGCAGTTTTTGATGGGGTTTATATTTGGACAAAGTTTTTGATGATTTTTTTTATTCTTTTGTCATAGTTTTTGATGGGGGTTTATGGCTTATCAAAGTTTTTAATGGGGTTTTATGACTTTATAGTTTTTCATGTTTTCAATAGTTTTAATGAGCTTTTAATTCCATAGTTTTTCGTGTTTTTATAGTTTTTATGGGGTTTTCATTTTATATTTTTTATGAGTTTTATGTTTCGTAGTTTTAATGGGGAGGGTTTCTGTTTTGCCGTAGTTTTTATGGGGTTTTATTATGTGTTACCAGTGTTTAGATGGGATTTTATAGTTGTTTATTGAGTTTCAATGGGTTTTGAAGATTATGTGATAGCTTTCGATGGTTGTTTGAGTTTTTGATGTGTGTAGCCGTTTTGAATGGGACTTTATAGTTTTTGATGTGTTTGCGATAGATTTCGATGGTTTTCGCCCCCCTCCCCCATCCCAGAAAAAAACAAACTTACTTGTCTCTTACCAAACACACGCACACTAATAATTACCTACACTAAGACAATAACTTGGGACGCACTGTTTACATTCTCCCATACACGGGTAAACATAACTCCAAGCACGCGAAGGCGCCCTGCGCAACATAGGCGTATCCCACTTCGAATAGCAAATGGGTTTAAATTCTTCCCATACACAATTTTGACAGTATAAAATCACTTCCCTCGTTGGTTGCTACAAGGGAAGAGGCATTAGGGCACATACGAATTGAGGAAAGTTGCACCACATCTCCCACCCGATCACGAGAGCTCCAAGTAATTTCCTCTTTAAACTAATCGATTTACAGAATCGCAAACGTTCGATCCCCTAACCTAACTGATCTTTCCACTTGCTCCATCTTTAGCCCTCTAATGGCCCACATGACTGCGGAGGGTAAGTTTCCCCTCATCTCTAGTTTGTAATATCGTATATCGATTGGCTTAAATTATTCTATTATTCACCTCCCCCCCTTTCATTCAATGATTACAAGCATATCCATTTCACCATTTCTAATCTCATTATTTCATATTTCCCCATTTGTATCGGTTCCATTTTCAATTTTCCCCTCCATCATTTTAGATTTCCCTTCGAGTCTTCATAATTCCGGCTTACCCAATGCGGACGTCGAGTATGCTAAATGCTCCCTTCCCTCCCTGAGGAAGCCACTCGCCTCAAAATCAATCCGCCTATCCTCTTCATATTCCCCTCTGTTAGAAAAAAAGCCGTCTTTCGTCTGCATCGAGATTCATTCCTTCCACTTACCTTGTTATCCCCTTTTCTCCTCAGCCGGAGAGACGCCTCACACTACACGACCCTGAGGAAGAGGGGAAAAACCTCGTTAGTACACAAATGAGGGGACCTATCACTCCGAATACATCGCTAAAACAGACGGAGAAAAATTCAAATTTTTCTAATTAGAGGTCCGTTGCCTAGCAGCGAGGGGATTTTTCAGCAAAGGCTGTCTACGATTTATTTCTTAAGGGCGAGGTGAAGGGGGCACTTTTTATAGTAATCGAAAAGAAGGGAGCAAACTAACTCGAGAAGGTAGAAGGGGTACGGGGTATAACCCCGGCCCCAGCATCCGCAGTTGTACACCTTCTCGGACCCAATGCCTTTTTTATTAAAATGTCTAACACCCCCTTTCCCCTTTCGCTGGATCTAAACAGGCGCGAAAAGAGAGGTACAAAAGACGACCCGAAAGAGCACTAGTTTCTCTCGGGAAACTGGGGTCAGGAGGGCGCGCCGCTCATCCTGGTTTAAGTTGTAGCAAGGGTATTGCCCCGGTTACTGCCCCCCCTTGAGGGGGACGAACCAATGCCTGCAAGTGGATCTGCGGCTATATTGGGGAGATCAGATGTAAAGGCCGATTAGTTGAAATGGGGAAATGTGGGGGTAATGAGGGGAGATTTATTGGGGGAGGGAGAGGGGCACGCTATATAGGAGTTAATTATCGATAAACCCGGACTTGTATGCCGAAGGGGAAGAGGTTAGAACTACCCGAGTTTTGTTTAAAATTGGGACGGCGTATGGCTGCCCCTTTGGGCGGGGCAGTCGGCCTACTTTGGGCGGGGCAACTGAAGCCCCGCCCCAAGCCCTTTATCCTCATGCCAAGTAGATCGACGCGACTCCCCACCATTCTGTCCCTCCCCTCAAAATAAGACATTTCCTTTGGGGAGATAAGTTTCCATAGCTACCCTCTTTACCCCCCCCCCCAAGGAATGATAATTATACTAATCATTAACAACTTTCCCCAAAGGTCCGCACTAACGCTACTATTGTTATGAGTGAGCGGGTTTCCGATAGCCCCGCCCATTACCGAAGTGCAGTGGTTGGTCGACGGGGAAAGGTTTTGAGTAGCTGTATTCTCAGATTAACACACCCACTCTCTGTATTTAGTAGCACTTCTTTTTCTTAAAACTAATCAATAACCAACGTAAAGGGACTGGTGAAGTCAAAGGAAGTGAAAATTCATGCAAGAGTCATAGCCTGAGTAACTCTAAAAGGAGACTACCTAGAGCGCTCAAGAACTGGAGGCCTTCAACTCTAGGACAGGCAGATCGGTCAATTAAACCCACACTTGCCCATTTAAAGCTAAAACCAACGAAGGCCTCGCCAGAAAGGTGTAAGGAGCGATGTCAAGAGTAGTGAACATAAAGAAAATGAAAGAGAGTGGAATATAATTAGTCGCAGATACACCTGTGCGGGCATTGGGGGCATGCCTGCCCTCTCCGAGTAGTTTCCTCTCAAAAGCTACTCCAGGGAGTCTCTTGGACGCATTTTCCTTTCAGTAATTTTACTAGGACCATTTTTTGGTAGATGCCCTCGTTGGTTTTACCCCCTGCGACTCCTTCCCCCGTACCGTGGCCAGTCTTGTAATTTACCCACCCCATTTGATCTATCTGCCCTTATTCAATTTCCCGCGAGCGCCTCCGTTGGATTAGCCATGGCTGTGTTGTGTGCGAGCGGATGAAAGACAGGCGTGTTTTGTCAATTGACCAAGTGCGCGATGATGTATGCGGTTGTAACCGCTTGCGCAAGACTTGGAAACCCGGTCATGATTGGCGGGAGTTTCCTACACCGGCGAGATCTTGTGTGTCTGCTCTCGCTGGGGAATCGATCTCGAGTAGCCAGGTGTGCAAATCTATCGCATTATCCACTAAGCCACGAGAGCTCCGCGTAAAGGCGCTTACCTCAATTTTCAAACAGCGTTTGATTCTTTCGCAAAGAATTGGAATAGTCCAGAACGTACTTTACCCCCAATTAATCATGTCACACTTTTAAAAATGTTTCGGGCAAAATTAAGTTAATTACCGTATAACTATTTATAGGTTTTCTAAATCATCGAATATTGTCGCATAGTGCCGCTAGGTTAGGCTGTGGCCAATGCTATTTTCCTCCTCATCGAAAAAGAGCAGTCCTCCCCTAGACTCATCCCCTTCAAGTCTTTACCCTCCCCCCCTCCTTCAACTGACTTCGACTACACTACTCTTCGTCCTACCATAAAGAAACTGAACTTGACCCCCAAACGACACTACACTTACCCCAATCTCTCAAAACTCAAACGTCCTTGAAAAGGTGGTGTAAGCCTAGATTCTAGATAACCTGTACTCCTACAATACCGACGAGATCTATTAGTCTGGTTTCACGGTAGGAGACGACACTGAATCATCATGCGACTGCCTTCGTGTGTAACGGACCGTTTTCGTACAGACGGTGCTGGCCAGCCTTCTATTCTTGTGGTTCTGGCACTCTCGGCCTGTAACATTATAGACAAAACTTGTTCACAACCTCTGTGAATTCCCGTGTGTTTCTGGAACTGCTCTCAACTGGCCACACTTGTTCACAGCCTCTGTGAATTCCTGCGTGTTTCTGGAACTGTTATCAACTTGCCACACTTGTTCACAGCCTCTGTGAATTCCTGTGTTTCTGGAACTGCTCTCAATTGGATCATTCGTAATAAATCCATACTGGTAATAACGAATCTCGGCCGACGGAGTCGCGTTTTGGCGTTCCGCAAGAGACGGATCTTGTTCCACGTCTATTTCTTATTTATGTTCTTTGCCTATACATTCTTACATGTCTTGGTTTGTTATTTCATCTCTATGCTCAAGATACGCCAAATTCTCTCTTTTTCTCAAGCCTCGTTAACTGAGACTTAGAAACCTACTATCAGCTTATAACAACAATGAGTTGTTGTCATACATTTTCTGAAACAACCATGACAAAACTTATATAGTATAGGGTAGTTAGTGGCACTCAGACGGAGGTGGTTCACTACAAAACTATCGCTCTCTATCTTAATCTTGGCGTCTCCCATACCCACTATTTTGTTAGTTCTCTCAAAATCTATGTTACCAAGGTTTGTAACTTCTCCTCTTTGCTTTCTATGTAATCTCAGCCACATCCACTCCTACTTTGACCAGACCAGCTTCGAGATTGCTATTCATGTTTTCACTACCTCACGACTTGACTACTGCAACTTCCACTCCTCCACCTTTGCAATCCGTAGGGTTCTTCTCCCTCGGAGACGTTGCTCTCGTTCAACTGTACTGTTTCACAATACAGTTGCCCCCTCTTACATTCTGACCTTATCCTAGGCCTCCAGAACCCCGGGTTCTGGTTTTGCTACCCTACTGTTTAATCCCCGCAGTCGTCTTTGCTGCATGGGTGATCGTGCTTTCTCTGTATTTGGCCCGACAATGTGGAATGCTTTGCCTGTTGTGATACGCTCATCGCCCTACCTTGGTGATTTCAAGAATCCTTATTATAACTGCTAGTAATTGATCCTCCATTCCTTTTCCGCTTTTATGTCTCGGAATCGCCTTGAGTGGACCTTAAGTGTCTTTCTAATTAGTGAAGGGCGGCGAAGGGTTGCAAATGCGACCACAAAACAGCCCCCCCCCCCCGCATATCGCCGATCCTCAACTGCGGCTCAGCGCATCCGATCTCCGAACTGAGTCACAAATTTGCTCATCATAAGCTGGAATCCCGCGGGAGAGGCTTGGGCGTGTGGGTGCCCACTAGAGGAAATGGAGGGGGTGGGGGGCTCCTCAGTAGCCGCGGTGGGCGTATTGTGAGGCAAATTGCGGGCGCGGGGGAGGGGATTCTAACCCATGGAGGAAACATTTAAATGGACGCCGCGATACTCGGCTGATAACAGGCGGCCACGTCTGCCGAAAGGGATAGTGGGCGAATAGCGAGAGGCGGAGGGGGGGGGGGATGGAAGGCGGAGATGTGGGAGAATGGAAGGGAGAGAAGTGGAGGGAATGGAAGGGAGAAAAGTGGGTGAAAAGGAAGAAGTGGGGGAAAGGGGAGAAGTGGGGGAAAGGAGAGACATTGGGGACGGAGAAAATAGAATAGGGAAATGAAGGGAAACGTAAAAGAGCGGAAATGGCGAAAAGGCAAAGGAGAAATAGAGAAATAAGAGGAGGAGGGGGGGGGGTAGATACTAGGAGATATGGGAGAAACTGGATTAGAAGTAGGAAATTTAAGGGAGAAGGAAGATGATAAAGATGGAAGATGGCCAACTAGAGGAGGAATTAAAAAATTGAAGAAGGAATAAGAAAGATAGGAACAAATGAGAGAGAGCGAAACGCGAGAACGAGGAAATTGAAGGGGAAGAAGGACGACGATGAATATGGGGGATAGTAAAACTGACGAGGGGAAATAAGAAATGGGGAAGGAGAAAGATGGCAAAACTGAACGAGGGGAATAGAAGTGGAAAGGACGATGATAGGACTCAGGAAAGAGGATAAATGGGAGATAAAGAAAGAACTAGGAATCTAAGAGTAATGAGAGGACGAATAAAGAGGGTAAATGGGAACCATAAATAAATAGGAAAATGAGAGTGCAAGTAATTAAGGAAAGGCCACGACCAACGAGGGAATTGCATCACATAGTAGAATGGCGGGAATGGAGACGCAGGAAGATAAAAAGAGCTGGATAAACAGAAAAATAATGGGGGTGGGGGGTGAAGACACCCCGCACTCGGTAATTTCAGCTCTCAATGATGGGGCCGGGGTGGGGGCATTCTAATTCTTAAGGAACATGTTTAATATTGCCCTTCACAAGGGAGGAGAGAGAGAGAGAGAGAGAGAGAGAGAGAGAGAGAGAGAGAGAGAGAGAGAGAGAGAGAGAGAGAGGGGGGGGATGCTTCACTGTAGCTGTAGAGGTTGGGTAAGGACAAGACTGTTGCGCGCCCTCAACCTCACGTTGTGCTAGAAGAAGTGAAAATGCGTGGAAGACATATAGCTAGATACTCTAAGTATTGGGGCCAGGAGGGCACGAAGATCCTCCAAGAATTGGGGCCAAGAGGGCACTAAGATCCTCCAAGAATTGGGGCCAAGAGGGCACGAAGATCCTTCAAGAATTGGAGTCAGGAGGGCACGAAAATCCTCCAAGAGTTGGGGTTAGGAGGGCACGAAGATCCTCCAAGTATTGGAGCCAGGAGGGCACAAAGATCCTCCAAGAATTGGGGTCAGGAGGGCACGAAGATACTCCAAGCATTAGGACCAGGAGGGCACGTATTCCTCCAGTCAATCGGGGCCAGGAGGGGACGAAGATCCTCCAATCATTGGGGCCAGGAGGGCACGAAGATCCTCCAAGAATTGGGGCTAGGAGGGCACAAAGATCCTCCAAGCATTGGGGCTAGGAGAGCACGAAGATCCTTCAAGTATTGGGGCCAAGAGGGCACGAAGATCCTCCAAGTGGGGGGCATGCCAAAACCCAACCCCTTCCGGTCCAGATCATTGCTGAATATACGAAATCTGGTCGACGACTAACCTACGATATCAGCCGCCGGTTAAAAAGTGGAAAAAAAGTCCAATGGAAATGCCGATAGAAAGAATAAAGCCCAGGTAGTTTCAATCTAGTACGAGACGGTCTCACATGGGTTTCTCTACCCACCGGCGCTCCAAGTATTCTCCTCTTTGGATTACTCGGGGTATGGACCGTCTCCACATTTGTACACCCTTCCTCAACAGTTCATAACAGTCTAAAAGTTAGGGAGGACAACGTTAATAATACTAAAACTGAAAATAATGACAAAAAATTAATAATAACACTAATACTATTAATAACACTACTGCTACTGATAATAATTATAATAGTAAAATAATAATTATACAAGAAGAGCAGCTTCGCTACTCCTCCTTACAGAAGGAGCTTGCGCTTCGCTGGCAGTCTTTCGGTCTGTGTCCTACGGCTTATCATGATTCTTTTTTTTCTCCATCTAAATTTGCTTTAATAATTTCGATGCCAAAATTTTAAGAAATTCTCTGAACTTCACCATCTGTAATTCTTTTAGTTTAAAAATATTCAGAAAAATTCGATACTTATATTTATTTCTGAGCTTCACCATTTTATTTTTTTGATATTATAAAGGAATTATTCGAAATAACTTTGATAAAAAAATTAAATCTACTTCGGTGACAACCGAACTAAAAGAAAAAATCTTATTCAAACCTTCAAAAAAATCTCGTTCTTAAAATATAGGGTTATGGAGGATTATTAACATCATCTTATTGAAATTCCTTATTATAAATTTCGTCTGCTCTTATCCCAATTGCTCGGGCGCCTCTGGGACTTCAAAATTCCTATAATATAAAAAAAACAACCCCTAAATTTAATTTTAAAATGGAATTCATTTAGATAAAATATGAAGTTTTTTTTATCCGTTTATATTTGTTTGTTCGCGGCCACATTTCTGAACCGATTGCGAAAACATTCGGTTCCGCCACTTCCCCCCTCCTTCTTACAGGGGGCTGAAATCCATGGGTTTAAAAACTCACAGGAGCTGGAATTCCAGGTTCCTTAAGAAGTCCAAAGGTATAGAGCACCCCTGAAGTGGGGAACCGAACTGGGTCGAATCTGACCCCCTACTCTTCGCGAGGAGATTGTTTGGAGTTCGATCCCTCCCAGAAACAAATCCTGAATACGCAGGGAAAGTGGGGGGGGGGGGGTGGCATTGTACTACATACACTCTCACTTAGTCACCACTGCAGTTTCTAATGCACAATGTTCCTCCCTCACACTTCCATTTAACACACGGTGCTTCCATTTAATTTATGTGTTTCGTCTTCCCATAGATTTGAAAATGCAAAAGAGGTGTGGAAGGGGGAGGGGGGAGAAGGGCATGGAGGATGATACGGTATTGAACAGTGGAAGGTGAACCAGGGGTGGGAGTAAGAAGGGAGGAGGGAGACGATGGGGAGGATAGATGAAATATGTTAAGGAATATTGGGGATGGATCAGGGAAGGACCCCAATGGAGTGAAAAAAAGACCCCACTTGATGAAATTGGCAAGAGCAAAAAATTAATATAAGTTGTGAATAAATTAATCGAGGATGTCTTGGGCAATTTTAACTACACCCCCCCCTCCAAGTACTAGAGCAGGGCATGGAGATCTCAAGCTCTCCGAAAACTAGTTCATTAAAGGACCACAGGTACTCTAAAGTACCATTTCAAAATCCCTTGGGAGGAAAAAAAACAACTTTTGTCTGTATCGAGGACATTGTTGGGAACGCACGAAAGTGCCACACATTTCCCGAGTTTGCGGAGATAGTGTGCGTGCACCTGGAGATAGTGTGCATGTATCTGGACAATTGCATGCATTTATAATAGTATTTACTCCTCCCCGCGAATTGCCGAACCTCCATCGTACGCCTCAGTGGAGAGCCCTATTTAATCCCACAAAGGCTCACCACTCCACTCCACCGGAGTCGGGGATCTTCCTACCCGACGACTAAACACTCCTAATGTGTTTTAAATTAGCTCATAAATGGGATCAAGATTACTACACAACATGTAGTAGTCTTGGTTGGAGGGAATCGAGATTACCACACAGCTTGTGGTAGCCTTGTGAGCATGCAGCTCACTCGAGCGACCGAGGGTTTGCGCGCTTTTAGTACATGTGTGCGCATGGGAGTTCTGAGTGTGGGAGTATGTACGGCCCGGGAAAACGCGCTTGAGGTCCGCAATTTAGACCCCCCTCCCCCGCTTCCCTCCACGTCTCCCTCCTGCTGGGGTGGAGGAATCAATACGTCAGGAGGGATGACAAACATATAAAGATAGCTCAGGGTCGGTCCTATTTACTTGAACGAACACTTCGGCCGGGGTCGAAAAATGCCGTATCGCAATAGTGAAGAAGTTAGCTTGAATCCGGATCTGCATCACTACCGGAATCTAATCACTCTTCCTTGGCTCAAAGACCACCTCTCCGCTGATCTTGAATCTGGATCTGAGATGAATGGGTGATACCTTGTACACAAACATACACGGGTCATACCTTGTACACACAGACACGGATGATACCATGTAGACAAACAAACACGGGTGATAACTTGCACACAAACATACAGGGGCGATACCTTGTACACAAACATACAGGGGTGATACCTTGTACACATACATTCACGGGTGATACCCTGTACACAAACATACACAGATGATACATGTACACAAACACACATGGGTGATACGTGTACACACATACAACGGTGATACCTTGTATAGAGACATACAAGGGTAATACCTGGTACACAAACATACAAGGGTGATACCCTGTACACAGACATACAGGGGGGGATACCCTATACAAAAACATACACGGGTGTTACCTTGTACACAAAACTACACGAGTGATATTTTTCCCACAAACACACACGGGTGATCCCCTGCACACAAACATGCACGAGTGATACCTTGTACACACACACGGGTGATACTTTGTAGACAAACCTACACAAATATATTTGTAGACAAATATACACGGGTGGTACCTTGTACACAAACTTACACGGGTGATACCTTCTACACACCCATATACAAGAGTGATACCCTGTACATAAACATACACGGGTAACGTGTGTGGATGATCTATAGCTGCAAATAAACTTAAGGGCGTTTGGTCCTGGAAGGTCACACACTCATTCAGATGTCAGCTGCACCGTGGGTTGTCTCTGCTACACGAGACAAACAAAGGGAAATTGAGCCCCGAGATCAATCTTCATCAATAAGGGGGGTGGAATTTTTTTTTTTTAAATTTTAAAGAGCCCATATGGCAACTGCCCACTTGGGCATAAGTCGCCGAAAAACACGACAGCCTAGAACGAGGCTACTTTAAAATAAAATATTAAAACATAACAATGATAGAAATTGGAAAAACTTAACAATCAGGAAGCAATCTCCGGCAGCGGGGGGAGGTTCCCCTCACCCCGGTGCAGGGGAGTGCAACCTAAAAACAAAACAATAAACAAAACAATAAACAAAAAAACAACAAAAAAGAACCTTAAATAAATGGGAGAAGACCGGCCTCCCCCCCAAAAGTCAACAAGCCACAAGTCAATGTGCACGAATCCGTCCCGAGTACAAGGGACAGGCGGTAGCGATCCCGCCCATCCCGGTACCGGGACAGGTGTCGTGCGCGAAGATCACCCAGACTGGGACATTCGACAAGAATGTGCCGAACAGTCTGGGGGACGACGCAGTCGTCGCAATAGGGCGCTGGCGAGCGCTCCATCAAATAGCGATGCGTCACACGAGTGTGTCCGATTCGGAGACGACAGAAAACAACCTGAAGCCGCCGCGGCATTGGGGGATAGGTCCATGGGAACAGTCGCGGCGCAATGGCACGCAACTTTAAGTTCCCTTCGACCGTCTCCCATCTTCTTTGCCAAGCAGTCCGAAGAGCTGTACGTATTCCTGCCATGTAGTCGGTGTGAGGAAGAGAGAAACGCTGGTCCGGTCGCAGAGTCCTTGCGGACTCTTTGGCGCCCTCATTCCCCGCAATTCCTACATGTCCAAGAACCCAGCAGAAGATAATCTCAAAATCTGCCCGGCTCGCCAAAACCGTGGCGTCACGGATATCGCGAACCAGGGAATGCGGAGATTCCAATGCCCCGAGAGCACTCAGGGCGCTTTGTGAGTCGCTATAGATCACAATCCGGTCTCCGAACCGGGCACGTCGCGTAATCTCCCGTACCGAGTGGTGTATTGCCACCAGCTCGGCCTTGAAAACAGGCGGAGCGCCTGGTAGAGCCCCGATGACTTCAAACAGAGGGGATACGGCGTGGAAGCCGACCCCCTCTTGGGACTTGGAGCCATCCGTATACACTGGCACGGTTCCAGCGTGACACGATGTGTGCTCCAAAAAGGTCGAACGCAATACTCCCGGCGCTGTACAAGCTTTGGGAGCAGAGGCGTGGCGACAAATAGCCAAATGTGGTACCCTCCAGAGTGGCGTCCTGGGCAGAACCAGGGGCGCCACCGGCCCGAGGGCTATATCTACCTCTCAAGGAGTTTCCTAGGGCTAAACCCAAAGGGCTTAGGGTATGACTGGCGTCTCTCGGCGGCATAGGCACCATCGAGATCAGCTGCGGATGCATTGGGAGCTGTTGGCTACTGAGGGAGGCGCCGGCCTTGCACGTACAGGCGAGTGATGCACTGCACGCGGCGCAGAGCGAGTGGCATCTCTCCAGCATCGACCAGCAGGCTCTCAATAACGGGAAGTGCGGAAGGCAGCGTTCGCAAGGCGAAGGCCGGTGTGGTCGATCGAATCTACCTTCCGTAATAAACGCTCGGCTGCGGATGCATAAAACTCGCATCCGTAGACGAGCTTCGAACGAACAAAGGATCGATAAAAAAGTAGGGCAGTAGCCCTATCAGTGCCCCAAGCGCTGAACGTCAAGGAACGGAGAATGTCCATGGCGCAGGTACAAGAGACCCTAAGGCTGCGAATATGAGCCTCCCAGGTGAGGCGTCGGTCGAATACAAGACCAAGGAAACGGGTGCGTTTCCACCACATCCAGGCGCACCTCATTAAGAAACAAATCTGGATCGGGGTGAAGCCGTGGATGGCGGCAGAAGTGCACCACCTTAGTCTTGGCCAAAGAAAACCGAAACCTGTGCGCTTCGGCATAGCGAGAGACGCGGTTCAATGCCTGCTGGAGTCGACGCTCCAGAGTTGGCATCTGGGCTGCGCCAAAAGAGATCGAAAGGTCGTCCACGTAGAGCGTAGCGAGAACATCTTCCGGCAGCACCGAGGTGATGCAGTTGATGCTCAGGGCAAAGAGTGTGACGCTGAGGACACTTCCCTACGGGACACCCTCTTCCTGCTCCTTTGGGCCGGAGAGGGTTCCCCCAACCGGTACGTGGAATCGACCATCTCGCAAAAATTCAGATAGAAACATTGGGAGGCGTCCCCTCGCCCCCATCGTGTGGAGAGTCTCCATGATACCGTATCGCCATGCGGTATCATAGGCCTTCTCCAGAACGAAAAACACCGTGGCGTAGTGCTGTCTACGATGGAAAGCCTCGCAGACGGCATTCTCCAGTCGGAGCAGAGCATCCGACGTGGAGTGGAACTTACGGAAGCCGCACTGTGCAGCAGACAGATGGCCTCCGCTGTCCAGGAAAAAGGCTAATCTAACATTTACTAATTTCTCGATCAACTTGCACACGCAAGAGGTTAGAGAGATTGAGCGGAAACCAGTCGGAGTAGAGTGATCGCTCCCCGGTTTGCGAAAGGCGAGCACAGTAGCGATTCACCACGAGTCTGGGAGAAGACCCTCTCCCCAGATCCTGTTGAACAAATCTAACAGAAATGCCATGCCTCGCTCACCCAGGTGTCGAAGCATGGCGTACGGGACATCATCCGAGCCATGGGCGGTGTCTGCGCGCACGAAGCGAGAGCGGAGCGCAACTCACTCACAGTAAACTTGACGTTGAATGGTTCTCCACCTCTGGAGGTAAAGTCCAGTCGGCGGCCTTCCGCGACATCACGACGTGCATTGAATGCTGGCGGAGCAGAATCTCGGCTAGAGAATGCGGAAAAAGCGGTCGCTAAGGATTCCGCCACAGATGCGGGGTCCGAGATTGCGGTCCCATTCTCCTGGAGAACGGGAGGGGGGTCCTGCGAGAACTTGCCCCGAATCCTTTTGACTCGCTTCCACACCTCAGCTAAAGGGGGTCTTCCCGTTAAGTGAAGACACGTATGCCCGCCAAGAAGAGCGGCGGGCGTGCTTCGAAATATACCGAAACCTAGCCCTAGCCCGACGAAATTCAGCGACAGTGAAATCGTTCGGGCGGCGCTTATAGCGCATGTAGGCATAACGCTTCTGTTTGAGGGCCGTCTCACACTCGGCCGACCACCATGGGAGTGGTCGGCGTGCAAAACGGCCAGACGTCCTAGGAATAGTAGTCAGGCCCACGGCGATGAGGTTGCCGGAGAAGAACTCGACGGCCTCATCTACCGACCTAAACTCCTCGACTGAGATAGAGAATTCAGTCATTTCCTGAAATGCAGGCCACCGCGCCCGCGCCAAGCACCACCGAGGTGGGCTCTTAGGCGGCAGTTGCCCTAAAAATGACATTTGAATGGGAAAGTGATCACTACCATGGAGGTCATCGACCACCCCCAATCAAAATCAGGCTGTGCATCCGAAGAGCACAAAGATAGGTCAAAGCAAGAAAATGAAGCGGTTCTCGGACAGTGATGCGTAAACTCATCCACGTTTAGGACACCCATCTCAAGCTCTTCGATCAGATCGGCAAGGACTTGTCCCCTGGGATTTATGGAGTAATCTCCCCAGAGAGGATGCCTGCCGTTCAGATCTCCAAGCAAGAGATAGGGCCTCGGCAACCGACGCGGCGGAAGCCTCCGCGTCGAAGTCAGCTGACGGTAAAAGGTACGCAGAAATACTATACCTCCTATCCAGGTGCAGCTGCACAGCCACTGCCTGAAAGGACGTATCTAAAGAGAAAGGAAGAATGGAGACATCATGTCGGGTGTAAACCGCGCATCCCCCAGCCCGGCCATCCCGCGGTGGTGGGGTCGCAAGACCCTTATACCCCGGGAGGGCGGGCAAGGGGCACGCGCCTAGCATGGTCTCCTACAAAAAGATAGCTAACGGGGAACGACACGAGACGAGCCTCTGCAGCTCCTCCCAGTTGGCCCGGAGTCCACGGCAATTCCATTGAAGAAATATGCCCTCTAAGCCTAGCTCGGAGACGCGGGGGCCCTCCTCGAACTGAAGACCCTCACGGGAATGGCCGTACACTTCCCGGGGGCAGAACCCCGGGCGCTGTTGGCCGGACAAAGCGTTGTCGCCTTCGAGGACTTATTGGGGGAGGTTGGGCTCGACATGCGAGTCTTTTCCTCCCTCCGCCTCGAAACCTTAGGCGGGCGTTGCGGCTGGGGAGGCGGGAGGCCCTCTTTTCGAGGAACCACCGTCTCTGAGCCACCCGCTCCACCTCGAAGCAAGGGCGAAGGAGCCGAAGCTCCTTTGTTGCTGTCCTCATTTCGGGGGACAGCTTTAGGAACCCCGGAAGATGGCCTAGCGACCAACTTCAAGGGTGTTGCCTCCTGCGATTCTAACGACTCGGTGGAGGCGCGTGGCCGTTTGGCCTTACGGGAAACGGTCACGCCGGGGGAAGAGGGAGGAGCCCTGGTTTTAGCCGGGGCTGGGTTAACTTTTTTTGCCGCCAGCTTTACCAGGGGAGCGCCCGGGTTTGGTAGAGCCCGCAGAAGGGCTCCGAATTGCGCGGAAACAGCCGTGCTCGTTGGCCTGGATGGGCCAGGAGCAGAGGGTGCCTTTCTAACTATTGAGGCATATGACGTCCCAGGTAGGGCCGGGCGCACTAGGACCAAGTCCTTAGCCTCGCGGAATGAGAGTTAATCCTGGACCTGAACGGTCAGGATTTCTTTCTCAAAGAGATATGCACCACATTGACTCGAAGAAGCGGAGTGCGGCTCTCCGCAATTGACACACTTGGCCACACACGATTTGGACTTATCGTGTGCGGCCTTGATAAATTTAGAGAAACTTCGGGTGACCCCGACTTTGCACGTCTACAAGAAAGATTCGTATGGCGGAAGCGGTGACAGTAATAGCACCGCCGCGGCAGTGGCACGAATGCCTTCACGCGGTAGCGGTACAAAAAGGCACGCACCGACTCAGGGAGCTTGTCACAGTCGAACGTGACGAAGAGTGTAGGGGTGGGTCTCGAGGCCCCTCCCTGTTTTCTCATCACACGTTCGACCTTGACCGCCCCATGGTCGGCCAGCTCTAGGGTGATGTCCTCAATGGAGTAGTCAACGAGTTCCCTCGCATAAGCTACTCCTTTCACAAAGTTCATGGTAGAGTGCGGCATCACACTCACCGGGGTGCCATGAAGTGTCCGAAGAGCACTTATCTTGGCCGCCTCGGCGGGATTCGCCGCATTCGCCAGAAGGCTCCCGTCCGAGAAACGGGTCACCTTCGGCTCTCTACCAATTGCACTAGCTAATCCTCTCCTCTGATGGATTATGTTGCCCTTGGCCAACATGGTGCCATCAGTGGAGCGAATAACGAGGAAGCGTTTGAAGCCAGCGGGCCCGAAAACGCCAGGTAACCTCTGAATCAGGGGCCCTGATGTCATCGAGGCTCCACCCTGTGCACTTTTCGTCTTTGTCATAGTCAGGGGCTCCGCAACCGGGGGGGGGGCAGAGGGGTTGGATGTGCCGATCTTGGCTTGGTCGCTTGCCAGAGTGGCAGCAGACCCATCCGTCCCCGTAGCCCCCGCGGATGGAGAGAAGCCCCGAGTCTTTTTAGTCTTCCTTGTCTTTTTCTTCTTTTTAGTGAGGAGGGCGGGGAATGAACCCGCTTCTCACTTCCGCCGACAGAAGCCCCTAGGCCAGATAGACCGGCCTCAGCCAGGTCCTTCTCCAAAATGGAAAAGGTCCTGGTGTTCGCAGGGGCACCAGTCAGAGGAGATCCCTCCCCTCCTTGTACTGCCTCGGAGGCCCCAGCCGTTTGAGGAGGACCTTGCATAGGGCGGATTAGGGTTCAGTGCATGGCGCCGAGCCCGGATTCCCCCCCATGGAAGGCCCTACCATCTGAGGCTGGATTTCCTCAAGGACCATGTCTATCACAGGAGGGGCCTCCAATTGGCCATTCCCTCCCAGGACATCGCAGGTCTCTTTGGCAGCGTCACCAGTCTTTTGTGGGGAGGCACAGGCCTTTATCCCGGCAAGGTTTAAGATTCTTACCAGCAGGTCTTTTGAGGGAAGCGACCGAAGGGGACTGGCTTCCTTCTCCCCCCTAAGGGGGTTTGCCCTACCGAGCCGCATCAATGGGGAGCGGCTGGCTATGGGCTGCCTGCTGGCTTTCTTGGCAGTCTCCTTGGAAAGAAAAGAGGGGACTGCCGCTGGAAAAAGGGAGGTGCCCGAAAGCACCTCCAGAGAATGGGGTGAAGGGGAGTCCCCTGCACCTGTAGGCGAAGGAGAGGAGTAAGCCTCCTCTCCGGTTAGAGAAATATGGAGGGTCCCCTGCGCAAGCACAAGAGGGGAGGGGGCATCCATTTTTTTGCTGGAGCTGCCCGACGGCGGCTCCGTCGCTGTTTCAGGGGGAGTTAAAGGGGTTTATTGTTTTGAAAATTCATCCATGGGCATGGTGACCCTATTTGTGCCACGGGACGCAATAGCTCATCACCTCTTGCAGTTGCCCGCACTGCAAGAGGTGCTTACAGGCCTGGCAGAGCCAGGCGCCGCCATTCAGGACCACCCCTCCCACCTGGTGGCCTGGCAGTCCATCGGTATGGCGGCTCCACCTAAAACACGGCGTAAAAGGATAGATTGTGAAGAGGAGGAAAAGGGATGTGAGGAAGGTATGGGTGGGGATGAAGCAGGTTGTTAAAAAAAAACATCCCAAACCGGAGCTCAGGGGTTAGGGAACGTTGTCCCCTTCCCCCTCAGCCCCGATCCGGGACGGTTGGCTTGAGAAGAAGGTCAGCATCTACCCTGTGAAATTAGAGGCTGACCAGAGAAAGTTGTGGGAGAGGTTGTATGAAAAGCAAGGAAACAAGTGTTTTGAAGGAAGGAGAAGAGGCTAAGCTGGGGTCGGACGGGGCGCTGAGTCCCGTCAGCACGGCGAAGTGGGATTGGAGCTCGGGGGAAGAGTTATTAAAGCCAAGCGCTCTATCTTGAATCTCACCATCACATTTACATATTGTTGCATTTGCATTTGAACGCATGAGAAAGATAGCGTGCAAACGCTCACTTCCACATCCGACTCTCAAATCAACCTCCTCATCCGCCATCATTTTCCTGCATCTTTTTAGAGTCAATATTTGGCGCGAAAAGCGAGCAAATTTGGCGCGGGATTCGAGGCCTATCAAAATGGCGGAAACAAAATCCCCGCCTCTTCATCCCTTTTATCCGACGCTTTCACCAACAAGTTAGGAACCCAAATCCAACTTTAAAAGTTTGAAATCCTATTTTGCCCAAGGAAATCCCCCACCCCCCCTTCTTGTTCAGTTGCTAACCGCGACATCAATAATCAACCCCCTTAGTGCCAATGGGGGTGGGGGATCAGGAGTGTGTGTATGTATAAGGGTGAATTTAGAAGAGATTTTACGAAAAAAACTGTACTATTGGGGGGGGGGGGGTTACGGGAAATCCTAACTACAAGTGTTTAAGGACCTATGTCCGAATCGAGACTCCATCCAGTCACTGGACACACCCGATGTGGTTTAACATCATTCTAATGGGAAGCGATATTTCCACTCGGCTACACCTTAGCTCGTGGGAAGGGGATAAATACATAAGGGGAGGTAAGGGAGACGATACAAAATTGGGGCACGATATTAGGTGTTTAGCGTAAGCCAACCCCCCCCCCCCCTCCCTATCATTAAGGGCATCGGCACAATTAAAAAGCGAGGATCGACAACAAGGAGTTTAAATGGCAACTTAAGAGAAAAAAATCATTTTATAACAAAAACAAAACAAAAACAGTAGATTAGCAAAATAAAAACTCATTCCTTGAAAAAACAACAAGTCTTTTAATTAAATTATCCGACTCTACATGACCTACTACCCCATCTGTATCTGACTCTACATGACCCACTACCCATATCTATCCGACTCTACATGACCCACTACCCCATCTCTATCCGACTCTACATGACCCACTACCCCATCTCTATCCGACTCTACATGACCCACTACCCCATCTCTATCCGACTCTACATGACCCACTACCCATCTCTATCCGACTCTAAATGACCCACTGCCCCATCTCTATCTGACTCTACATGACCCACTACCCCATCTCTATCCGACTCTACATGACCCACTACCCCATCTCTATCCGACTCTACATGACGCACTGCCCCATCTCTATCTGACTCTACATGACCCACTACACCATCTCTATCAATTATCAGAATTTTATCAATAACTGAAGTTAAATTGGTAGGACGATAGTTACTGAAATCACTTTGTTCTCCTTTTTAAGCTCGGCGTGACACGAACCCCTTTAAACTCTGCCCCAACCATCGGTTACAGATCCTACGCGAAGATTTTATTCGATTAACTCCTTTATCTGACTTGGGTACAAGCAATCATGCCCCAGTCCATGGCGCCGCGCGGTAATGGGCGAGGGTATTTTGGCTCCGTCACGCAACTTTTTCGTTAATGTTTTATATTAATAATTATTTAATGATTAGTTTTCTCTTTATAAACTAAAAAATTAAAAGAAAAAGTAACCACTAAATTTCTAACGAGTTGAGGGTGGCGCGCATCAACTACAATTCCTGAACGGGGGCCAAGATACCATCGCCCATTACCGGCATTGCGTTCTTTCGTAAACAAAACTGTCGGCTCCGCAGCTTCACATGCCAATATCCGGGTTTAGTCTCTTTTATTATTAATTATTATTATTATTTGAGGACAGTACTAGAACGTTCGTAATTTTATTAGATCCGTCCATACCCACTTGTTTAAGATTTAAAACGTGCCCCTCCCCCAACCCCAGCATACACAAGGTTGACAAATTGATGTTCCCGATCGGTTGTCACAGATCCTCTCAGCTACACTTTGAAGGATAAATTGCTACCCCATCGGATTACACAGTTCCGTTTTCTCCGAAAATCGAATATAAATCCTGGATTGAATTGATTTTGTGGGTGATTTGACTCCGCATTGGATTACACAAATCCTTTACCTGCAAAGGAAATAGTTTTAAATTCTTCAAGTAATTTTAAATCCTCCAGGTGATTTTTAAATCCTCCAAGTGATTTTTTAAATCCCCCAAGTGATTTTAATCCCCTAAGTTACCTTTAAATCCTCCAAGTGATTTTTAAATCCTACAAGTGATTTTTAAATCAATCAAGTAATTTTTAAATCAATAAAGTGATTTTTAATCCTACAAGTGATTTTTAAATGAACCAAGTGATTTTTAATCTTACAAGTAATTTTTAAATCAATCAAGTGATTTTTAAATCTTCCAGTTGATTTTTAAATTCTCAAAGTGGTTTTCAAATCTTCCAATTTTTTTTTAAATCCTCCAAATGGAATGAAAACGCTTTCTCGTGAATCCCCCCCGCCCCCCTTGGATTATACGGCAGCCTTTTCTTCAAAGTTTTACGTTTCTATAACATAAAAACAACAACTCCAAGAGGATTATCTCCTCCCCCTTTTTGCGGGGGATTCTCAGCCCTAATTTTGTTTTGGATGCAATTTTATCAGTCAGACCCCCAAACTCCGCACATCTCCACTTGGTCCCCCAAATAAAATCGACATTCTATTTCCATTCTAATTAATCGACCCAACGAAAAAATGACTTGTGAAAGGCAGCTATAATAAACCCCACGTCACTCTTGTCAAGGGTCGGGATTGAATGTGCCGAAGAATAAACAGAACTCGGAACTTCAGAACATCCCCAAAAGTGTTCGCACAGACACGCAGAGAGAGACTACACCCTACGAACTTAAGAACTTCCTGATCCAGACATGCTTTGGTTACTACTATGAACTTCCCATACATGTCACTTCCCCTTATTTAACCACTTTGCCTTTGCAACTTTTCATTCCAGAAATCTTCCCCATTCATTGTTTTTGGATAATACAAGTTCAACAGACCTAAGTCGCGTGCTCTCAATTATTTCAATACCTTTGAAAAACAAAAATTTGATTAACAAACGACTTATCAATTAACAACTCATTGAAAAGTAAAGTGGTTACCATCCAACAGACATAGTACGCGACTACTTGATGAAGAGAACTCTTCTTCAATTGGAAATGCTGTCCATTTTTCTTCAAGTGCTGCACGTAAACGCTCCAAAGCACATTAAAGCTCTTTAGTGATTCTCTGATTTAGGTTAAGTTATAAATGGATTATGCCATTCAAATTTCCCCGAGGCACGCGACTAAAAAACCCGCATGGCAGAATTTTGTCCGTTTTCTATGAGGTCCTGCCATAAGTAAAGCGGTATTTTTCCCCCGATTATTATTTTATGGATAAACATCAAACAATCCTTTGGAGTTATTCATATTTAAATAAGTATTAATTTAATATTAGAATTCCAACAGTTATTTTACTAATCTTAATTTTTCGACTCACGTTTCAATACCATGTTTGCAAAAATCGGACTTTGATGGCAAAAAGGTTCTGCAACAGTAAATGGTCAAGACGGGATTAGTCCTCGGGGTGGGTGGTGGTGGTGGTGGGGGGGGGGGGACTACTACCACAACACAACCAAGCGACTCGTTCACGGAATTTTGTTGTGCGTTCGTTGGGATATGAATGGCCTAATCCATTTTTAACAACCTAAATCAGAGAATGACTAAAGAGCTTTAATGTGCTTTAGAGCGTTTACGTGCAGCACTTGAAGAAAAATGGACAGCATTATGCAATAGAAGAGTTCTCTTTCATCAAGACAACGTGCGACTTCATATGGCAAGAGATACCATACAGAAACTTAACAATTTCAATTGGGAACTAGAGTTATCCGCCATACTCACCCAACTTCACCTCATAATATTACTATCTTTTTAGGAGTTTAGCGAATCACCCGAAGAGAATGAAAATGCCAATGAAAGGTCAAAATTAAAAAAAACAAAACTTTAAAAAATCAGTCAAACAACTTTTACAATCATGGTATTAAAAAAAATCACAGTGTTAGATTAGTGGTAGAAACTAGAACAAATTATAAAGACTTATCTATTACACTATAATTTAGGAAGGCAATCTTCTTAACAGTTTGAATTTTTAGTTTGAAGTGCTACAAATTTTGGGGTATGGATATAGTCGTCAGGGCCAAAAATTTTGATATTAGTTTATCTATGAGTATATTTTAATTTTGGAATTTTTCAAAAACAAAAGAATGATAAATGGTGAAGTTCAGAAAAAATAAACATGATTATAGAATGTTTCGGAATTAAAAAAAAAATAAATTAGAAATTGTGAATTTCAGAAAACAATATGGGAAAATCTCCAAAAATTAAGGCATGGCCGTTTCTTTTTCTGTATATGAAGTTTTTATCGAAGTTCTTTCTAAAAAAAAAATTCCATTTTAATCTTTAGCAGGAAGAAATAGCTACTGGCGTTTCTTTAGCAATAGCTACTGGCGTTTCTTTAGCAATAGCTACTGGCGTTTCTTTAGCAATAGCTACTGGCGTTTCTTTAGCAATAGCTACTGGCGTTTCTTTAGCAATAGCTACTGGCGTTTCTTTAGCAATAGCCACTGGCGTTTCTTTAGCAATAGCTACTGGAGTTTCTTTAGCACGAGGAAATAGCTACTAGCGTTTCTTTAGCAAGAGGAAATAGCTACTGGCATGTAATAAAAACGAAATTATTACAGCAAATTTAGGACATAACAGCCCAGCGGATTTTTTTCCGTTATTTCAAAAGAATTCAGATAAAATTTTCTTTTCTTGAATTTAGGCTAGAAAATAAGTATGAATCTAGGAAGCGCATGCTATTTCTGGAGGTAGTGGCAAAGCCTCTCCTTTGTTTAAATTTAAATAACTTCAAATAGCGATAAACATAAGAAAATACCTTACTGTGTAACCTAAAATACTTTAGTTATTTTCGTTAAAAAAAATCAAATATGCAAGCACTAAAGGGAAGCGGCAACGCCCCATTCCCGGGAAAGGGACCTAGAAAAGGAGTCATTTCTAAACTGGATATGACACCGCGCGTGAGAAAAACGCGGTGTGCAAATTTGCCGCCAATTTCGCCCTGTCAATAACTGGCCGCCTTTTGAGCGCCCAATAGCGCGCGCGCGCGCGAAATGGGAATCTCGGCATTCACGAGTCAATTTGATGAGCATTTTGGACAACACCCCTCCCCCGCCCCATCCTCGAGGATTCGTAAATCGGGAAGAGGTCAAGGGGGAGAGGGAAAAGAGACGAAATAACTAACGAGGGCATTTTTCTGTTTTGGAAGAACTTCGTAAAGAAAGTGGTGAAATTGAGGGAGGGATGGGGGGGGGGAGGCTTTTCTGGACCTTGTGAAGGGGTCCACATGAATAAGTGGGTGTAGTTATGAAACATACTTGCTCCTTAATCACGCCGCAAGGGACAGAGAGAATAGCGTGCCCTCCGGGCCCCAAAACCCGAAGGTGGATCTGTTGTTATATATCTTTGGCACATTTTTGCTTCCTCCAACTTCACCACTTCCGTTAAAACATTTCGAGCATAAAAACCCTCGTTGATTTTCGTTTCCTAGTTTTAAGTTAACTATGAATTTAACCAATTAAATTGGAACCAAGTAAGCAATGAATGGGAAAACTAGGGGATAAACCCTGAAATTAAAACCACATGAGGCATTAATTACCAAAAGAACACTTTTTAGCAGGTTCTAATTAATAAGTAAACACTACATTGTTTAACCGATTTTGACCTGTTCGCTCGTTTCAAAATTCGCTCTTAGTAACGAATTTTCTTCAACTTACAGCCTAAGGCTAGGCTAGATTAAAAAAAACAAACATGTGTCGTGGTATGACATTACATTATATCAATACCATATTATATCTATGGGTGAGGGAACAATAACTTAAAGGCGAACAGACAAGGTACGGAACGCCACGAGTTTCGACGCGCGGAACAGCGAGAAAGAGTGCAACGAGGTCAGGTAAAATCTGGGCAATGGCTAAGCTCAAGGTTATTTAAAGAGGAATGTACAAAAATATAATTTTATTTACATAAAAGAGGAGAATAAATAGGAAAAATTGATTGGTAAATGAGGGGGAATTGCAGAGTTATGCGTCAGACACTGAAGTTAAAAATTAATGTATTACAGAAAGAGACTATTCAAATGGGGAGGATTAACTCAATTGGGTTGCTGAAGGGGGAGAGGGGTTGGCTTACGGAGGATTCCGGGTGAGACGTCAGGGTAAGGCTTCACGGATGTCTTCTGCAGGCAGGTGGGGGTGGGGTGGGATGGGATGGGATGGGTCTCGAGAGGTCACACTCACCGGCGTGCATTAAGTGTCCGAAAGGCCTGGCGTCGAACGGACCTCCATCGGGGAAGAGATGGGAAAAGGCACGCCGACCACCCGCAATGTTAAAATACATGACTGGAGGAATGCAGTTTACGGCCTAACGGACCCAGTTTTCCATTGACCCCCCCCCCGCCCCCTCCCCCAGGGAGTTCGCCCTATCATCGCGTATTGTACTCGGATTTTTTTTAGAGAATTCATCCGTGTACTACTAGCGCAACATAGCCATGCGATCGCCCCTCAAAAATTAAAATCGGGTCGGCTGATCCCAGTCTAGCGCTCGCTCATACTAATAAATGGCAACAAAGCTGAAAAACTATTTAAGTCCTCCTCCATTTTGAGGAAATATCCTCCCATTTTCTTTTCAGTGTAAATTTCCAGTGTTGCAGTTTGGGTTCACAGATTAATTTCATTAGGTTTCTTTGGTTGTTTTAGGTTAATTAGCATTGGTTAAAATACTTGTTTAGAAATGCGTGCCAAGAGGTAATTCTCAAGACCCGCCTTTCTCTTTTTCTCTTACACAGAAGCCATTTGGACAAACGAAAATGGGAAATTTTAGTTCCAGGTCCAAATTAGCTTGGAGAATAACATTACTTTGGTTTTGGACTAACCCCCCAAATATTTACCAAGTTAGGATATATTAATGTTGTCAAGAAATTAATGATGCTTTTAGAAGAGACTAAAAAAAATGTTTCGTAGATGTTTAAATCGTTGCAAGCATTTTTAAGGAATAAAAATGGTGTTTGGGTGCCGTAGTGATTTGTACTTATTCTCTATTATTTCACAAATTATATAAACATATACAATACTAACTGTTATATGAAACAATAAGCCACTCGCTCTTAATTAAAATGTCAAGTACAGGGTGGTTGAAAAGTCTTGTCCCCCCTTTTAAATATTGTTTTAATTTTTTATTTAAAATATTTTAAATTTTATAGTTCAGAAGAACCAGAGTTTTGTCACGCGCTGTTAAAATTGTTTTAATTTTAATTTTCTATTTCAGATGACCTTAATTCTTGGTAGCCCCTGTAAATATTGTATTAACTTTTTATTTCAAATATTGTTTTAATTTTCTATTTCAGATGATTGACACGAGCTCCCACAGTTTGAAAGAGAGGCTTGATTGCAATTGTATGGGCGTATGATCGCGTGCCTTCTGGCAAGAGCCTGGAGACCTTCTCGATGTGTGACATTGTCAATGAAAGTAAATACACTAAAACCATTACATGTGTTTCATATTATTATATTGTTCCTCTATTGTTTTTATTATTTTTCGGTAGGGGTAACAAGACTTTCGGACCACCTTGTATATTTAACAGAAAAAATACTCCTACGAAAGATTTTTTTTTATATATAACAACCAGGCAATGGCTTCGCCACTCTGAGGGGAGCTTGCGCTTCGCTACTAAGATTAAAATTTAAAATCTAAACAAAAGCAGCTTTTTATAAATTTTCTGAACTTCGCCAATTATAATTATTTTAAAAAGGAACTCTAAACTAAATTTCCTCCCTTTCAAAATATCACGTTGCTAAAATATAGTTATAAAAGATATATAAAAATAAATTTTCTGAACTTCACCATTTGGGTTTTTAAAAAATTCGCTAAATTTCGATACTTATATTTATTTCTGAACTTCACCATTTTGTTTTGTGATATTATAAAAGAATTATTAGAAATAACTTTGATAAAAAAACAAGTCATGACCAAACTAAGTTGAAATTATTATTCAAATACTAAAAAAAAATCCCTTTCTTAAATTATAGAGTTAGTGATGATGATGATGATGATGATGATAATAATAAATGTTCAATATTTGCAAGGTTCAAATGTTCAATAATTGCGAGGTGCAAATGTTCAACAATTGCAACGTTTACATGCTCAAGAGAGGAGCCAAGGAATGTATCGAGACGACCGATATAGTCACTGAGGCGATGCAAATGTTTAGTAAAGTAGTCGATGGTGTAAAGCAGCCGAGAGATCGGTGGCCTACTAGAGTGCATCTGCAGCACGACGTGACGGTAGGGTGGCCAGATTTAAACCTAGGTATGTAAGGGTTCACCGAAGTGATTTTCAAGCTTGTTGCAGAGAGCGCGAAGCCTACTTTTACAGAATCTTAAGGGAAACTGGTAAATAAGACGATAGTTTGAGGGGACCTTGGGATCGAGTAAGGTTTTTTATGTGATTTCACAGCTGCATGCTTGGAAATTCAGACTGAAATTCAGACTACATGGAAGAATTTAAAATAACGAAGGGGAGAGTTGTGAAAGGACTGCAGCTAAAGGTAAGCGGGTTTTACGGGAAGAGGCAGCTGCCACATTGATGAGATATTATCACATCATCCGCAGAAATTGGAGGAGGAATTTGGGACTAAATAGTAACTTTATCGATGGCAGAAATTAAGCTCGAATAATATGGAGCACTTTTTATCTTTTGAGTTGCTTATTCCATTGTTTTGCAAATTTCGAGTCTATGTTAACTATAACTCATATTCGCATCTGATTACCTTATGTACCGCTGAACAAAACAGCCATGGAAATGTAGATAAGGTACTCAATTAAGTAAGCATTGATATCATTGTGATATGTAGGTCACTTTGAATTAAATCACGCTACTATTTGTGGGGGTCGATATTTTTAATGGGTCAGATATTACTGATTCTCAACACGGCAGGAGGGACGAAAACATCTCGTTTTCCCAAGATTTATTATAAACAAGGTCTGCTGACCAAAGTCGCGTGCTCTCAAAACCTGTAATAATTCCCGGACTAACTTTGGGAGGACCTTGGCAATTATATCATTCGAAAGATAATGCAAAACAAAATAAGATTTTCAAATTTCGTTAGAATAAGCCGAATAGTTATTGCCAAATAATATTCAGCAACATAAGAGTTTCAAATTTCCTTAGAATCGGTCGAATACTTATGATGTTATTGCCAAAACAAAATAATTCCCAGGCTAACTTTGGGAGTACCTTGCTAATTATATCATTCGAAAGAGAATGTAAAACAACATAAGGGTTTCAAATTTCGTTAGAATCAACCGAATAGTTATGATGTAAATACAAAAACAAAAAAGCAAAACGGGGACCGAAGGACCGACATAGTGAGATACGAGTATAGAGTCACACGCGATTAAAAATAAGCTCTTCAGCAGGTCAATATTTTGACTTTATGAGGAATTAGCATGTTACACGAACTCGTTGCGAGTTGAATTGACACCCATACCACCAAGCTGGTACCATTTCGGTAAATCGATCGAGCCCTGATGAAGTCGCTGCGGACAAATGTAGAGGGGCTGCGACCAATTCTAAGTGTCGTAAGATGCAAAAATCCGAATTACAAATACAAGCAGAATTCAGTAACTAAGATGAAATAATTTCTTTAAGCGAGATTTTATATGTTTAGTTCTGGTTCTAAATCGCCAACTATAAATCTCGGGCATTTTGCCCGAAAGGGAAGATCGGTGTAAGAGAAGCTATATGAGTTGATTGGCTGGCGTCTGTAAACATCTAAAGAATGTTTTTGTTCGTATGTTGTGTTTGTATGTCAAGTTTGTGTTTGTATGTCAAGTTTGTGTGTGCATGTATTTTTTGTGTCTTGTAATCTAATCACAGTTTCAATATGTAAGTAGATTCCTGGGGTTTGGAAGACATCTGCTGTGTGGAGTCTCGCGTTGAGAGCACCTGTGTATTTAGTTTTCCCACCGACGAAGTGAGAGTGAAATCTTTGGCTATCTGTGCGATCGGCAGAATAAATATATGAATAAAATATGGTATACAATCTATCTCTCTCATGAACCGATATATTTTCATTATTCTCGCGTCATGAGAGGTATACATTGAATATTACAATTACCCCGCCCATCGCGCGTTCAACTCAATTCCTCGTTTGTTCTTTGAATTCCAATTAATTTCTATCTTTCATAGTCTTTCCGATGGACCTAGTGAAGCATTAAAAGCTTGTCTATTCGAGAAAATTGTGTTCTCACGCGTAGCCGAGTGGTCTAAGGGGTTACTTTAAATTAGATCAAAGCGGTTGCTCGCTGCCTCAGTGTGCTTGGTTTGATCCTCTCCTCTGCACGGACTTTTTCGCAATTAAGAATTTTTTTTCCTGATTCATTGGTGCACATTTTCTTTTTTACATACGTATGGTCAAAGGTTCTCCCCATTAAACCCTCTTTCAGCTATTATGGTGGCTTCGGATCTGCTACGTTCAAGAATATGGCAATCTCCAGATCACCGTGGTTGGCAGTTGAAGCAACGAAGACGATAGGTAGTTATATTTTCTGTCTCAAATTAGAAGGTGCCATATTTTGGCATGTTAAATTTCCTACCACTCTACCGGAACCAAGAGCCCTAACCAAGGAACAGTGGACGAAAGCTGATCGGTGAGTAGCCTAAAAAAAAACAAACATCGCGGGCCAATAAAAATAGATGAGAAGAGGTTGCAAATTAAGTGGCGTAAAAGAGGGTAAATTTAAATGTGCAGATGGAATTAAAGGGTTAAAATTATACTATCCAACCGATAGATTTCCCCCTCTTTTAACCTTTCTTCTATCTACCTTATTTTGAGTGTATGGTAACAAGTTTTCAAGTTTTCATCTCAAACGTACCGTACCTCGCGCCTCGACCATCGGTTTAGAACATTGTTTTTCAAACTTTGACAACTGCAGTGATTTATTACACCCTGGAATTGTAGGTGGATCGCTGAGGTTCTCTCCTTCCCCCCTGAATAGGGACTTATCCTAGGCAATGGTTATAGTGTTAGGGTTTGGTGGGGTTCGTCCCATTTAGGGTCCCTAGACCCGGCGACATTGGGAGGCATTTAAACTCCTCCCGCCCACTGAAGGCGAGTCTCTTCCCTCAATTTGAAAGCTTTCCCAAGACTGGAACATTCAACACGAAGGTAGCGGACACTCTGGATGAAGGGGTATAAGCAGTCCGGATGAGGGGGGAGGGCTAAGCAGTCGTCACAATAAGATTCAGGGAAACGTCCCATCAAATGGTGCTGCGACCCGTGCCCACAGGATAAAAACGATGCCATGTTTCCAGCTTGGAACATCCAAAGTCTCGTCTTTCCTTCCTCATTTATTCGCCTTTTTAGTTTATTCTTACAAAATGCTTACCTAGTCCCTTATCCCTTATTTATTCTAACTTCTACCTTTCACCCGTTTAATTTGTACCGGCAAGTGCTTTGAATTAAGTCTTCCATCAACTTTCATCTGTGAGGTAAGAAGACCTATAATGCTTTATTTTTATTTGACAACGTTAAACTCTATTTCAAATTTCAAACTCCCTTTTCTAATTTCCAACCACTTCCTTTAAAATTGCAAATCACGAATTTCAATTACCGATGAGCCTTGAAAACATACACACTGTTTTCGGGAATTTGTTTGAGAGCGAATAGATTTCTTAACAGAACTCCATTTTCAAACTTCTTCGTCGCGCTCTTTTGGGTCAATAGAACAAACAAAAGACTAAGTTTATTTAATCTATTTTCAAATTAACAGGGGGACTGGGGTCGGAAGGGCATGCCTCTCATCCAAGTACCAGGTTGACCAGTCCAGACGAGCCACTCTCTTGAGGGGGTCTAGAAGAGGAACTGGATGACTTTGATTCCCAACTAATTTGTAGTGTGTGGGGGGGGGGGCCAAATGGATGCCATAGACTGAGATAAACAATCTTTTTAGGTTCATAAATGGCCGAATGGATTAAGCCTCGCGTCCAGCATCGCGAATCGAGTGGTACGAATTTCGTTACCAGTTTTTTTCTTTATCGACGGACCTTTTTTTTTTCTCCCTAGACGTTTAAAGTTATGGCAAGATAAAAGGATACCTCGTTTGTGAAATACTGCAAACCTACTTTGGAGTTTGTTTAAAAACTTTAATTTGCCCAATTTAAAGAAAATTGCCTTCCCTTTCTTGAAGGTGATTAACTTACCTCGGTCTTCACCCTAAACAAAAGGAACGTTCGCTTTTAAAGGGCAATTACTACATCAGAATCTCCCACGTATGTGTGTTGGAACATAGAAAAGATAATCACGCACAAACGTCCTCATAAATACCCCAGCAAAGTTTCTCTTGCACTTCTTTCACTTTTCTCCCTGGTCAATACTTCCATTAGTCCTTAATTGACTCACATCACGACATCTCTACAATACTCGAACCCTTTCACACACTGACGCCCCCATTCTAGAATCTCTCTCCACACAAAACTTGACAACTCAGTTAGGCAACTTAAATTGGCACTCCGGTGCCACAGTCGTTTCCACATAATTAGTTTCATAAATAACTAAAGGCCGGGTTTGGCACTCCCTTCGATAAGATTGGAAGTGGCACTTGACGGGGGAGATAATTGGGTAGGGAGACAATTCGAGTACACATTGACAAATTTACGCCTCCACCGCACTACAACCTCGTAGTCGGGCGGTAAAACCGGTAAACACCGCTTACTCCAAGATGTAGTCCCATCCTATCTCTCCCCTCCTTAAATATAGCTTCGGTACCATTTTTTTATCATTAATATTCTCATTAAAGAACGTTATGTAAGTACATTTTTCTTATCATTAATATACTTTTAGCACTTATATTTTTATTAATGAACGCTGTGTAAGTACATTTTTATTATGATCATTATTCTTATTAATGAACGTTGTTCAAGTATATTTTTTCTTATCATTATTATCATTAATATTCTTATTAATGAACGTTAAGTACAATTTTCTTATTAATATATATTGTTATCACTAATATATTTTATTAATGAACGCTGTGTACTTAATTGCATCATTCCACGAACACTTTTAAGAGAAAACTATCGACGGTGATCAGTTCGCCTCGTTGATAAAACGGTTGATTTTCAACGCCTTGATTTCGGGTTCGACTCCCGACGAGGCGGATTTTTTTTTTTTTCCAAGGGGCTATCTGGCGACTGCCCACTTGGGCATAAGTCGCCACAAACAAACAGCCCAGTTATAGGCTACTTTAAAATAAAAATTTTAACAGAAACAATAAAAAGGGGATAACAATCAGGGAGCAAGCTCCGGCGTCGGGGGGAGAACCCCCTCCCCCCGGCGCAGGAGCCTGCGACCTACAAAAAAACAAAACAAACAAAAATAACAAAAAAACAAGTTAAATACACGGGAGAAGGCCGGCCTCCCCCCAAAAGTCAACAGGTCCTCCAGTCATGGTGCACGCACTCGACCCGTGTACAAGGGACAGGCGGTAGCGACCCCACCCATCCCGGTACCGGGACAGGTAACGTGCGCGAAGATCACCCAGACTGGGACATTCGACAAGAATGTGCCGAACAGTCTGGGGGCCGACGCAGTCGTCGCAATAGGGCGCAGGCGAGCGCTCCATCAAATAGCGATGCGTCACACGAGTGTGTCCGATTCGGAGACGACAGAAAGCGACCTGAAGTCGTCGCGGCGCAATGGCACGCAACTTTAAGTTCCCTTCGACCGTCTCCCATCTTCTTTGCAAAGCAGTCCAAAGAGCTGCCCGTATTCCTGCCATGTAGTCGGTGTGAGGAAGAGCGAAACGCTGGTCCGGTCGCAGAGTCCTCGCGGACTCTTTAGCGCCCTCATCGGCGCGCTCATTCCGCGCAATTCCTACATGTCCAGGAACCCAGCAGAAGATAATCTCGCCATCTGCCCGGCTCGCCATAACCGTGGCGTCACGGATATCGCGAACCAGGGGAGGCGGAGATTCCAATCCGGTCTCCGAACCGGGCACGTCGCGTAATCTCCCGTACCGAGTGGTGTATTGCCACCAGCTCGGCCGTGAAGACAGACGGAGCGCCTGGCAGGGCCCCGCTGACTTCAAACAGAGGGGATACGGCGTGGAAGCCGACCCCCTCTTGGGACTTGGAACCATCCGTATACACTGGCACGGTTCCAGCGTGACACGAGGTGTGCTCCAGAAAGGTCGAACGCAATACTCCCGGCGCCGTATAAGCTTTGGGAGCAGAGGCGTGGCGACAAATAGCCAAACGTGGTACTCTCCAGGGTGGCGTTCTGGGCAGAACCAGGGGCGCCACCGGCCCGAGAGCTATATCTACCTCTCGAAGGAGTTTCCTGGCCCTAAACCCAAAGGGCTTAGGATATGACTGGCGTCTCTCGGTGGCATAGGCACCATCGAGATCAGCTGCGGATGCAGTGAGAGCTGTTGGCGACTGAGGGAGGCGCCGGGCTCGAGGCGGAAAAAAAGTCAGATTAAGGAGCTAGTCACCTAATGGCGGGACGTTGAATTTGATGCATGGGCGTAGGTAACTCACTCCACACACGTCATCATATACATCCTAGATCTTCAAAGTGGGGGTCGCGAGATGTTTTGAGCACATTACTAGAGTAATGACATTCTAAAGGACATTTCAAATATTTGAGAAAAATATCCAAATGTATGACTAAGTTAAGTTTATCGGATAAGCCAAATATTTTGAGATTACAGGGCTAAACGAACACATTTGAAACTAACAGAAAAAAAGAGCATACATAATACAAGACTTACTAAACTTAGTAAATTAACACTTTTTTAAAAAATGTACAAAATCTTAATAAATAATGACTGCTCAAAACATGTTTTTTGAAACTTGTAGCCTACTTCATAGTTACCGATATTGCGTCAGCATCCTGCGTGGCCCTGTATTGAGTGCAGGCGAATATATTTCGGAAGTGCAGTGCAATAAAAACCACGGTACAAATCGGGTACACTTTGTCCCCCACCTAACGATACTTTACTAATTTACTTATATACATATTGGGCAACTATTGTAACAACAAGGAAAGAAGGTACCCTAGGAGACCTTACGGTCCATTCAAAGAGGGTACCTTTGGACTAGCAATCGAGCGGGCACATGGCTGCTCAATTGTTTTGCGTCCATAAACGGCCACTTTTCAAGACTTTGTCTAGTCTTGACTTGAACTGGTCAACAGATTCACTGTTGACAACTTCCACTGGAAGTGCGTTCCACATACCGCAGATACTGTAAGTGAAAAAAATTCCACACAGATTGCGGTTGTAACGCTTCAGTTCAAGTTTGAAGCCGTGATTGCGCGTTCTGTTCTCACTCAGTGTGAAAATATCCCGGTAGTCAACATTGTCAAACCCTCGAAGTATTTTGAAAACTTCGATGAGCTGATCACGCTGTCTACGGGTTTCCAGCGAGAACAGATCTAATTCCTTTAGTCTATCCTCATAACTTTTATGTCGGATAGAGGGAATCAGCTTGGTTGCACTGGCTTGTACGCGTTCCAATCTCGCGATGTCCTTTCGCAATGAAGGACTCCAAAATTGTACGGCATACTCCAGGTGCGGTCGGACAAGTGAGTTGTACAGGCATAGTACAATCTCCTGGTTCCGATAACCAAACTGGCGCTTAATATAGCCTAGCATCCTTTGGGCCTTTTTCTCCGCCTCAATGCACTGTTTCGAGAACTTGAGGTCACTAGTGATAGTAACACCCAAGTCCTTCTCAGTGTCACTCGATTCAAGAGCAGTGCCCTTAAGGATATACTGAGATTGGGGGTTTCTGTGGCCGATATGCATCACTTTGCATTTGCCCACGTTAAAAGGCATTTGCCACGTGTCCGACCACTCCCCAATCTTCCCAAGATCTTCCTGCAGGCGGGCAGTTTTCCAATCCTTTGCAACGTTCATACCAAGCTTGGTATCGTCGGCAAATTTGGAAATCTTGGCAACCATGTCACCGTCCATGTCGTTGACGTAGATGATGAATAGTAGTGGTCCCAGGACAGAACCTTGAGGCACCCCGCTAGTAACGGGCACCCACTCAGAAGACTGTCCATTTACCACTTCATCGTGGTATACTATTGTTCCAATACGTGCATAGTGGTAGCTTATTTGGCAAGGCCACGCAATGGTACATATTAGGCCTACAATTTTGTCTTACAATCAGCTTTTAGGTATTTTTGCACTGCTTTGATAACAAATTTTTTTAAATTCTTTAAAAGTGATTTTCTGATTAAGTATTTTTTGTAATTTCAATTATTTGGTCAATTAAATTTCATTGATTGATAGAATAATAATTGATTGGGGAAGTTCCAATTAATTTTTTACAACCCTTTTTTTAAAACTTTTAAGTTACAATATCTAGATTTTTAAGTTTATTATTAAAAAAATAACCCTTCCCAAGGGTAAGTGGTTAAAATCAAAGATTGAAACCTCAGACGCTTCAGAGGTTGTGAATTCAACAGAAACTGGACAACCAAGAGGTAACATGGGAAAAGCAGATGCTAAGGTTAAGGATTCTCACATCAGAAAGAGAAAATACAATTAAACTTATTTTCAATACGAATTTACATTTACTTGTATATATAATGAACATCGACCAATTTGTTTGATTTGTAATGAGTGTTTGGCAAGTGAAAGCATGAAACTTACAAAATTAAAGAAACACCTTGACAGAAATTATGCTTCCTATGCCTGTGGAGTTTTTTGAAAGGATGTTGGAGTCCTCAAAAAGCAAGAGGTTATCCATGGTAACTCGTGTACTTCCTAACTCGAAACACTTACAAACACCTTATGAAGCCTCTTACCTAATTGCAAAGTCTAAAAAAACATTTATAATCGATGAAGACTTGCTCTACCAAAAGCAACCAGAATGAACGAAATTATCCATGGGCAAAAAATATGCAGATGAATTAAGAAAAATTCCCATGACAGACGAATTTTGGAAATTAGCAAAGACCAATTTGAGCAACTAATGGAAAGAATTAAAGGAAATTCAAAATTTGCAATCCAGTTGGATGAAACAACAGATATTGCAAATATGGCTCAATTATTGGTGTATATCAGCTATTGCTACAATACTAATGTTCATTAAGATTAACTCTTTTGTAGGCCACACCACAGGCGAGGCAATTTTTCAAAAAGTAGATGAATTTTTAAAAGAAGTGGGATTAAAATGGAAAGACTGTGTTGGGGTTTGTACTGATAGTGCAGCAGCAATGACAGAAATAATTGTTGGCCTTCACGCTAAGGTCAAGTCTGCAAACAATGGATCTATTACTTTCGTTCATTGCATGATTCATCGAGAGCTACTTGCAGCAAAGAACATTTCTGCACAATTAAACGCAGTACTACACGATTCAGTGAAAATTATTAATTATATGAAAAGTTGTCTCTCAATAGTCGCCTCATTTCAAATGTCAAAAAATGGGTTCTGAGTTCAATCCCATTTTACTCCACACAGGAGTGCGATGGGTGTCGAGGGGTCGGGCTTTGAAAAGGCTAGTAGTGTTAAAAGATGAAGTGATGCTATTTCTATCGGAAAGTAACTCAGATTTGCCAAAATGCTTTCAAAACGAAAACTGGCTTGGTAAATTATGTTATTATCGGATATATTTGAAAAACTTAATCAACTTAATTTATCTTTGCAAGGGGAAAACACCAATATACATTGGCATCTAAAATTCAAGCTTTCATGAATAAAATAAATATACGGTTACGAAAAGTAACTAATAGTTCATACGAGATGTTTTCATGTATGAAGGACTTCATCTCAGACAACGAGCAGAGTGTTGATATAATTAAACAAATTATAAATGACCACTTGACAAGCCTCGAAACTCTTCATAAAATATTTTGTACCAAAAGTAAATGAAAGCCTATTTGACTGGATCCAAAATCCATTTGGTATTGAAATAGAAAGAGTGAGTCATCTCTCATTAGAAGCGCAGGATGAGTTTGCGGAACTTTAATGCGATGCGATTTTAAAAATACTTTTCGAAAAAGAGCAAAAAACACCTTCTGGATTGACATCAAAACAGAACATCCAATATTGTGAGAACTAGCCATGATTGTCCTTCTTTCCTTAGCGCCCACGTATCTGTGTGAAACGGCTTTTTCGACGCTAACTTCCATAAAAACAAAGCATAGATCGAGTCTAAAAGACATACGAAATGAGATTGAGAACCGCCATCACCAAAATGGAGCCAAGATTCGATCTTTTGTGCCAGAAAATGCAAACACATCACTCCGATTAAAGGTATTGTTAATCTTATATTTTAGCTAACAGATATTCTACTTTCACTGTTTTTACTTTTATTCCTAAGGGAATTTGGTTAAGGGGGTCACCCCCTAAATTGACTGTTGAAAGTGGGTCGCGATGAGAACGGGTTGAAGAGCCCTGACATACATAACCAACCGAAACCCCGCTGTCACTTCCTCGTCTCATCGCAGACACATCCTCCTCCGGACCTGCTGAAAAGGGTTTCATTCATATCCATACTTCCCTAGCGCGGAGCGGGTGGTTCTACCCTGGACCACGCAGAGTTCCATGCTCGCTGGTGAGGGGTGTCGGTACATACTACCGCTCTTCCAGTACTTCATCAGGGGACTTCGTCGACGATTGAAAAGGGATTGCCACGATTGTCACTCTAATATTTATGTGAATGTCATTATTATACGTTCAGGGGACCTCGGCCACGATGGAAACTGAATTGACATTTTGATCTTTATGTGAATTTCATTATCTGGTTAAGGGGATCTCGCCCTCGATTGGAACAGGGTATGGGGCATTAACTAAACTAACAGAGTATCCTTAAATACAGCATAAACAACGTTCCATGTAGACGTGGTCCATCTTTCATGTAGACTATATGAAACCTACATCAAGCCATCCAAGTGTCTCCCAGTTCCTCCTTTCTCCCTTCACTACAGGATCTGACCCTCTCCTACGATCTTGGAGGAGAGGGGAGGGTCAGGTTGGGGAAATGGCAGGTTGTGGTGGGGGGGGGGATGAGCGCGTCCACACACTAACATACAGAATTCAACATTTGTTAATCAACTTGGAAACTTATCTTCTTTTTCTTTTCTTTTTTACTTTAATAAACTTTTGCCTGTTTTGAGAAGTTTTGGACCACTCTTGTAAGTCTCGAAGTTTACGCGGGAATAAGATTTGTTTTGTCAGTTTTCCTTCCAAAGCTCAGATTTCTAATCTAAACCCGTTTTCTGTAGGAAAGGAAAACTTAGTTAATAAAGTTGAATACAAAAGAGTGGTAAATTAGGAGGGTTCCTTGATTTAAGACTCGCTCTTGAGATGAGGAGTTGGGTGTTTGTGTTTGTGTGCTCGCTCTTGAGATGAGGAGTTGGGTGTTTGTGTTTGTGTGTGTGTGTGTGTGTGTGTGTGTGTGTGTGTGTGTGTAGGGGGGCAGCTCGTAGATTACAGCTCCTCTGATCTTTAGGATAAATTCCTTACATGAAATACACTGAGCATGACGCATTTGCAGCTCCTAAAGCTATAAGAGGTAAATAGGATTTGATTCAACAGCTTTTCTTAGCCACCCTTTACTCATATTATTAGCTGATATTCATCATTTTCTTTTTTTTTGTCCTACTTTTTTTCCAGTGAGAATCATGTTTTGAAGAGGGAGGGCGGGGGGCTCAGACTCCCATTATTACACAGGGTTATCAAACAGAACCCAATTGAAGTATGGCAGTCAGAATTTTAATTGAAAGTTAACAATTAAACGATCGGACCGAACAAATAAGACAATTTGGAGGTTGACCTCAACACCGCCATCCGCCGAGCACGAAGCTGCTACTCGAGCCAGGCTAGAGACAGCAGCGATCAAAACTGTCCTGGCCCTGGGGGAGTTGGGAGGTGACACGCGGGAAGTATGCTAGGGGCACTCTACCATGTAAGGGTCGAGTTAAATTTGGGGAACATGGCAGTCCTTGGAGGAGGGTCGTGCAACTTGCCACTACGCCGCGACA